>APFE030968329.1:0-26589 GCA_000404065.3 Pinus taeda | reverse complement strand
CTTAAAACAAATGTAAAATTTCCTTGTAAAAGTATAGTAATTTCTAGTCAATCTAGGCCATTCATTAGGTGGATGATCTGACGCTAGAACTTATGTTTAGTTTATGGTTTTTTGCCCTAGAATGAAGCCCCTCTCTTTGTATGAGGGCGTTGTATTTTTTTGAGGTTGTGTAATAGATATGTATTGTCCAAGCAAGAAATAGAGAGGTGAGACTTTGAGAGGAAACAAAGGATAGAAAGGAAGGACTTGTAGTTCGGGGTGGACGTAGCCCAAACTAGGTGAACCACGTATATCTATGTCTCTCTGGTTTTATGTGTTTTCTGTGTTTATATTTCTGCAATATTTTATGTGTTCCATTGCTCTATAATATATAATTTTTCTAACACAAGTGGTTCTAACCAATATCTAAGTCATTTTTTATTCGGTAGTCCCTATGGATCTATTAAAGCTCCATAACATCCTGGGATTTACAAACTTCTATCTTAATTTCATGTTAGGATTCTCTCATATTGTATCACATTTTAGACAAGTGATCAATGGTGGAGCTAAAGCCAAATTTAATTGAGCTTAATCATAATTGAAAGCTTTCAAGGATCTAAAATATCACCTCTCTTGGTGTTAGTACTTACTCTACTCAATCTATAAGAGCACTTTCATATTGAGACAAACCCTTTGGATCATGTTGTTGGTTTATTCCTTCCTTAGAATATATTTAGTGGTATATCACAATAAGACACCCATTAATGTGGTTTATAGGTAATCCACATATGAAAATATGACTTACCCCATTCTATAAGATTATTACTAACGGATGAATTATTTTTTAGGGAAGGATATTATTTTCTACATTAATCATAAGACCCTACAGTTCATGTAGATGTAGGGAGAGCTACTAGATGACTATCACCAAAATTAGTCCACGTAATTGTATAAAATCCACCTAAACATTAAGAATAATAAGGAAAACACAAATTTCATTAAATACCATCATAACTAACCTTTAGTTATGGTGTTAATAACAATTCTCAACTGTTACAAATAAAAACATCAGGAATACAAAGGGAAATGAAAATTGAATTGCATACAATCTTAGCTAACCTTTGGTTTTGATGCTAATCACAATGGTCAACTATTATGGACAAAAGACATTTCGACAACCCCAGTTAAATGACAATGAAGACGTAAATGAATCTTATACTCTCATTTCTAGGATGAACTTTTATGTTGTCATGTCTATCTACATGTTCCTTCAAGTGAGTATCAGAAGTTAATTTTGGTAGTGGATTACATTGGGTGGAAATATGTGGAGAATATAATAGTAGTGTTGTAAGACTACTTCTACATATCGAAGGTCTATTAGACATTAACACGTATATTATATCAAGCATTGTTTGTTCCATCCCCAAACCTATCATCAATATTAAATAGTTGAAAACTTGTTTTCCTCATAAAAAACACCCTTGGAGTCCATCTCCATGGACTACATATTTGACCTACCTCCAACCAAGCATGGAAATAGATATTTGATTATTTTTTCTCATTAATGCTCCAAGATGGACACTTTGACACCATACATGGCACAAAAAAGTCCATTTATATGCTTCCTTTAATTATGGTTAGGTTTATTTTGGGCTCCTAAGTACCATTATTTTATGAAAGGATAGTAGGCCCCAAAGTAATTTTTAATGGAGATACTCATGGTAGACAATGGACATGAAACTGTCAAAATCAATTTCCTCCGATCACCAAACCATTGGAAATCTATAGATAGTAAATAATATGATTGTGAATACATTGAGAATTTACATCTCGAAACATCCATGCACATGGGATTAGAGACTTCCCTTACATCCTTTTTTTTGACAACCCCTCTCAAGTGTGCTTATGGTTTTAGCACTTGGGTAGTATAATTAACATTTCTCTTCCAATTTCATCCACAAAAGAATAATCCTCCCATTCTTATAACGAGGCTAATAGAGAAACCAAATCTGTTGAATGGACACAACACATCCAACAACAATTTTATGATATATTACAAAAAACCAATGTGAATTACAAGTAGTGTCATGATCATCTTCACGTTCTACACAAGTTTTAGTCAGGATAGAATGTGTGCTTGCATTTGTAGAAAGAGAGCCTCATCAAACCTAACCATAATCTATTACCACTTCAATTAAATCGTTACACAATCACTAATGCAATAGTTAAGAATTATTTTGAATCAAGAAGTCCTCCTTTCCTTGGTTTACACCTTGTCACTAATGTCAAGTTACTTTGAACATATTTTCGACATATCTTAAACACCTTAGAGGTGGTTGAGAACTTGGCCATTACAAAAAGTGACAATTATCTAAATCATGGAACCGAAATGAAGAGCATGCACAGATAGAACATCCTACTCATTTGAGCCATCAAAACAAGGCAACCCCTTCACTAGGGCAAGTGGCTCACTAGTAGTCACATTCAACAAATGTTTCTCCATATAGTGGAGGAAATTGAAATAATTGTGACTATTGGTTCCTAATAGGGGACAACTAATCTTGGTTGATATTGGTGGCAACCAACCTATTCCAATATAATATTATTGTTCAACATCTTAGTAGTCTTTCCCCTTCGGGTGTAGCTCAGTTAGAAAAGCATGTCATGAAATTGTTCTATAAATTATGTAGTATACCTAGGGGGATATTATGGGGTATAGAGGGAGGTAGAAAAGGGAGTAATGTAATAATGTGATGGACCATAGTTAATAAATAGAGTGGTTGACCCACATCATGTAAGGGACCGCAAGTAGTTAGGAATAATGTTATAAGCCCATAGTAATGTATGTATGGTGTTGAGAGACACATGGTAATGACCCATGGCATTATATGTATGAAGGCTATATAGAGGCTACAGACTCCCAACTAAGGATGTGAAGGATTCTTTTATTAACAAGCATATGGCTTGTGGAGTGATATCCTTCCTTAAAGAATAATTATATGGTGTCGCCCTACCTCAACGGTTTTATCAATAAATATCTGAAGCTTTTATATGTGTTCTTTTATTTTTCCTGGGATTATTTTCAATTATTGGGTATACTTGCAAGATCATATATTTGCAGGCCAGATCTACTACAACTAGTACCAGAGTACATTCTTTGGCGACAAGGGGGAGAAAATTTGATCATTTTTTCCAAGATTTTTTTGGAGAGGCGAGTTTGCAGATCAAATCGGAAACTTTTGGTGAAATTTACAAAATAAAATACCATATATGAATTCCTTGTAACAAAATACCCTATTTCAAAAGAACAATTAATTGAATCGGAGTCTGAATGAGGGAGATATCATTGATTTAAAATCAGTTGCGTTGTAGAATTTTTTGTGATCGCAATTTGTGCAAGGCATATCTCTTGTCAATTTTTGCAATTTTTGTGAAAACTTTGAGAAAATAGATTGTAGATTTGAGTTCCTCTTGAAAATGTTTCCAATTTAAAAACAAAAATTAGTTGAATCAGAGTTTGAATGAGGGAGATATCGCTGATTTAAAATTAGCTCTTTTTTTTTTTTTTTTCAGAATATTTTGTGACGACACAATAATTGTAGTATGGATTTGAGTTCCAGAGTGTCGAGATCATGATTTCAATCACATCAGAAGATGAAGAATGGTTGTTCCATTTTTAAAAATGGTCAATAATAAGGATTCAAAGCCATATTGACTGAGTTGTGGCCATTTTAAATTTGCCACACAAAGAAAAAATGATGGCCCTCCTTTTGAAGAATACCTAAAAGAGGAAAAGTGAGTAAATCCAAGATTTTGGAAAAATACATCATGGATTATTTTTAAAGATGAGACTACCATATGGTGGGACTAACATGAACGAAATAAGTTTGTTCATGGATCTATTCAGAAAGAGAATATCATTGTGTATATCAATCCTAGTTACAAACATAATTTTAATAATAATCATTTGGCTAAAATGTTGCAAGTCCCAACAAAAAAAATGGAGCACACATAGGTTGATAATGAGGAGGTGCAAGTTTATAAAGATTTGAAGATTTCTATGGATAAATAGTAACACATTAGATGAAGAGTCTCTACTTGAAGTAATACTGGAAGATAAGTAACAACTGCAAACACCACAATAGATACCATATACCAATTAGGCTACATTTGGTGGTGAATTAAATAAAGGTACACCTTTAGTTAAAACTTTAGTATATCACCACCCACATCACCCAGCAAGAAAACAACGAAGAATATGACAATGAATTAGCAACAAGGATAATAACCCTTTCACAACAAATAGAGAGGTGTGATGATCCACTCACAACAGACTAACACAGAAGAGTTGCTATGATCAACTCCTATGTCAAGTGAGAGAGGCACCGCTAGATCAAATTATCACTAGTCTCTGGGATGGCCAGATGCACGTACATGGTATGAGTGGACTACTATTTTGAGTGGATCTTATTATTTGTACTACTTTTATGTTTCACAGATGAAACATGTTTAAAGGGGGTAGAATGTAGTATACCTGAGTGGGATATTATGGGGTACAAAGGGTTGTGCTCAAGGGATTAATGTAATAGTGTGATGGACCATAGTTAATAAATAAGGTGGTTAACTCGCGTCATGTAAGGGACCACAAGTTGTTAGGAATAATGTGATACACACATGGTAGTGTATGTATGTTGTTGAGAGACCCACAATAATGACCTATGGTATTGTACATATGAAGCCTATATAGAGGCTAGAGACTCCCCATTGAGGATGTCATGGATTATTGTATTGGCAAGCATATGGCTTGTGGAGTGTTCTTCTTCCTTAAGGATTGATTGTATGGTGTTACCCACCTTAAGGGTTTTGATTAATAAAGAGAAACATTTCTATATTTCGATCTTGTTATTTCTAGGCACATTTTCTATTTTCATATATTTGTAGGTGAGATCTACTACAAATTATCATGTCCAAGGTTCAACACCCCTTATCAATCGCATATTCCATCCTTGGGGGTGGGGCAATTTCACGTAGAGGTTATAACGATCGTAGTTGGAATCGGTCCCATGTCAAGCTAGTACAAGAATAGTCTAGTTTCCAATTCCTCTAGTCACAATAAAATAAAATAAAATAAAAGTATCTTAGTACTCCTAGTATCACATTCATGTCTCAAATATTCAACTTATTTTTGGGCATTTTCCTTGCATTTTTTAGTTGAAATAGGCTTCAAAACCTTTTATTACCTAACCTTTTCAACACAAAGAGCATAAATTAAGCTTTATGACAATTCAAGAAACACCCTAAATGGAGTTTGTGTGAAAACCATTGCCTCAAGAAATTAATGTATTAACTCGCCTCTTCAAAGATACATTTCTTTTGCCAGGTCATTTCCTAGGATTAAGGTTTTGGATCTTTAGGATTTTTTCATCTTAAGTCCTCATAAGTTTTATGATGAAATCAAAAGATTAACTTATACCTTTTATGAAAAAATTCTAATATTTTAGTGATGTAGACTAAGAATAGACATCTATGTAAGTATTAGAATTGAGGAGAAAATAGAAAAGCTAGGTATGATGATTAATTAAGAGATCCATGAAAATATTTATGGAAATACTATTCAAAATAATCACCATATGGTTGAACTAAATATTTAATTATAACATAGCACTTATGGTCACATAAAATTATTTAAAAAGACCATTCGTAAAATAAAAATATGCACCAAAATACTTTAATAAAAGAAGTTTCCCCTTCATTATGAGTGTGAACTCTTAATATACCTTTCTTCATATATAATTAAAACTTATGTTTGATATAGGAGATAAGGCAATTTGCTCGAGAGGACATTGCAAGGAGTTATGAAATGTTAAAAAAACCACCATATATAATTTGTGCCTATTGATATATTGTTGCTATATAGCAATCAGATATCAAGTCATCAAATTTGCAATCACTAGTTGGTGTGAGGTGCATTGATTTATTGTTTCATTATTTGTTAATTGCTAAGAATCAATTAAAAATAACTTCTTCGTTATCAAAGAAAGAATGAGCACATGGCTATGAAAATCCCATAATTTGGGTATATAAAAACATTATATTACCTGGTTTTCTCTCCTCGATGTGTAATTGTGAATTTTTAAATCTACAATTTGTCAACATGAATCGTATCGGTAAATGGAATCCATTGAAAAAATTGCCTTGGCAATGCGTTGTTGAAGAAGATCGCCTCGATAGGAGAAGCCTGCTGAATATTGATGATAACCAAGTCGTTGTTGGAGAAGATCGCCTCGAGAGGAGAAACCTGCTGAATATTGATGATAACCAAGTGCATAACTAGCTTTAACTACTGGGCGTAAATCTGTGACTCAGATGAGGAAATATGCTGCAAGGAAGGGAGATCTTGTATGTTTTATAGAGAAGAGTAACGCCCAATGCAAATAGTCATCGGTCGAGAGTACATTTCTAATTGAAGCTACCACCTGTAGGTAGTAAGAATATGAAGTGATGAATCGTGAAATAATAATAAAGATAGGAATAGTTGGACACAATAGAAATAACATTGTAGAGACTCATAGATGGATGCCTATTGCTTAGAAGTTCATTTGATGGGTAAGATAAAAAATAAAAAATATGTTGTAAATAGAAAAATAATGAGAAGTAAAATTTGTGATATTATTTATATATAAAAAAATTGTTAAAATAAAATATTTTAATAAGAATTTAAGATAAATATATAGTTAAAAATAGATCAGTATAATAAAATTTACTTAATTATTTCATAAAATATTATATATATTTAACAAAATATATGTATATATGATGAAAAAATTAAGATTTTTAGGTTAATATTTTTATTTTGTCCTATATACATTACTTAACATTCAAAAATACAATTTAAATAAGTGCTTAAAATATATCTATACCAGTAAGTATCCCCATACTTGAAAGTTTTGGTTGAGACAAAAAAATTTGAACTTGCAAACTAGAGATGTGGTTAGATGTGCTTACTACGCTCAAACCACAAGAGAATCTAATCCATCAACCACGCTCAAAGTGTGAGCAAGACTCTGATGAGGGATTTCAAGCGGGTGCAGCAACAGGATCCACCTGTATGCATCAACGAGGCACCTCGAGACAACAATATCATGATTTGGAATGCCATAATTTTTTTAGGCTAGTGATACACCTTATCAGTGGAGAAAGCTAACGAAAATTCAACCCCATGCTCCAGCTCATCCTGAACTGGAATCAAAGAGGAAAGCGCACCACTCTAGATATGGTTAATTCACAGAGTGGATAAGTTTTTTTTAAAAAAATGGAGAAAGTAGATAAGTTTTTTTTTTTAAATGGGGAAAGTGAAAATATTTGTTACGAGTTCGGCAATATGTTAAAAATTTTGCTAATTCAAGTAATAGATTTTTGAAGCTGTCCAATGTCTGCAATGAAGCCGTTTTCTGGATGGAAGGCTAAGAATTTATTCATGTAAAGTATTAAGGGCTATATACGTTAAGTTGGTGTGCTCATTAATTTTGTGAAATTAAGGTTATAGGTATTTTGTTTAACACGGAGATTTTTTTTAAAGGGAAACAATTTTACTCAAGTATTGTATTGTAAGATTGAAAAGAAAATTTATTCAAAGGAATAACTTAAAAAAACATATAAGAAGAGAAAGATTAAGCAACATAAAGAAAGAAAATGAAAAAGGAAAAATAACAAAAAAAAAATAGATGAAAAAATAAAAGATAAGTAGAGAAGATAGAAAACAAAATACTGAATACGTAATAAAGAATAAGCAAGTTAATAATATATAGAACCATGTATTTAAAATTAAGATACAAAAGCAATAAATCCATAAGAAATGAGATCCCAAGGAAATGGTATTTCTTGAATAATGTTTTTTAATGATGGGACGAAAATAAGGGATAGATTAGTTTTAAATAAAAGTTCAAATTGTATTTGCTTGAGTTAAATGTTGATGTAAGCCTTTTTATTATATTTTTCATGGTAAATCTAAAACCACTTGTCATGATAAAGGAAGGTTTATTGTCAACCATAAGTCATTTGGGAAATCTTATAATTAGTAGCAAGATAAAATCACTAGATATAATAAATGGTTATGACAATAAAAAGCGATGGATTTAATTAAGGGTGATTCACAAAAATGCATAGGATGTAATTGTCTAAGCTAATTTAAAATAGAAAAAACCTTAGTGTGGCTACAAGTAAGTGAAGGAAAACTATCATGATGATTAATGATGATGCTTTGGGAGTGAAAATATTTATTATTGAGTAATTGTTGCTAAACCACGTAGGAGGAAAATGGTCATAGAAAACATATGGATACAAGAAATCGTGACCCATGTATTATGGTGGATGATAACCTTTCTACATGGAATTAAACAAACACAAAGTTAATATATTTTTATTTAAACTAAAGAATAATGGAGATGAAGACAAAAGAAACCGAAAAGGAAGATCATAGAGGATGAAGACAGGGCATCAAAGGAAATGATCATAGAAGATGGAAATGGAACACGTTCAAAAGAGAGTGTAAGAAACATATCATGATGATTAAATCAAAAGTATGTCTGAAGGGGGAGTATGAAGAATTAACTCCTACCTGTGATGAATACATTATAATATGTTAACTACACATACCAACCATAGAAGTTTAAGTAGCAATTAGAGTTGTGGGGAAAAGTGAGAAATTACAGATGAATATCACTTGAGATTTTCATGGAAATATTTGAGGTACTATTGAATATAGCGATGCTTATATGGTTGAACTAATTATCCAATTATCTAATTATGAATACCTATTATGGTCACTTAAAGATATATAGAAGGACCAAGTATACAATATAAATATACATGGGAATGGTTTAATTGAATATAATTTCTCTTAGGGCTATTGATAGCCCTCAGTATTGTAATACTAATGTTGAAACTTCTAAGGGTACCAACTTTAATTA
Source organism: Pinus taeda (assembly GCA_000404065.3). NCBI lineage: Eukaryota > Viridiplantae > Streptophyta > Pinopsida > Pinales > Pinaceae > Pinus > Pinus taeda. The sequence continues at coordinate 17,641 of APFE030968329.1, read as the reverse complement.
TCAACTCGTGGTTTGTACCAACTTAAGAGGTGTTAGTACTATGTATACAACATGCAGTATGTTCTACTTAGCTTGATATGATGTAGGTAAGTGAAATAAAGATGCATAGAGACCACTATGCTACAGGAAATGCTTAAATTTCAATAAACATGAAGCAAGTTTATTCTAATTTGCAAGAAAGGAAATAATTGAAAGGTATCATATTCTATTGTAGGGAATTAAATAACACGAACCAAACCCTAAGCTGATTGTAGGAAAGTAAATGATAGAATGAAACCCTACTCCAATTTACAAAAATTTAAATAACAAAATGTAATTCTAACATGTTTTGTAGAAAGTAAAGCTATGCTAATGTAGGAAAGGAATGACTTAAGTAGACCGTATTCTACTTGCAAGAATATAAAGATACTACTTCAAGAATGCTGAAGGTAAATAAATCATACTTTATGTTACATATCAAATCAAAAGATAGAGAAAAGAAAACAAACCCTAATTGCAAGAAAGAAACTACACTTACAAAGGAAAAGTTCCTAAGGGATCTCAAATCCTCTAAAATCCATATTGAATGTTTAATGGACATTTTTGAATGCTTATGGATGATGGGAAAACTTCTGGCACAGTTTTGAGGTGTTATAAGCAAATCTATGTGTTGCTACACAATGCGCTATTTTTTTGTAGGAACCATCTACAAGCAACTTTATGACATATAGCAGTGCTTTGAAGGGTCTAAAAGGTGATTGAACGTTGTGGAAGGAAAAATGGAATTGTACAAAGATCAAGGACTCTCAATGAGTCAACCTATGTAGGGACGAAACAAGACTTGGGTTTCTTGAAGTTTGGTTAAATAGATTTTAACTTATCATTAGTTTACAAATATGTAAATTAGCAAGTGAAAAGATGACAGGGTGAGGGATAAAAATTCATGAAAATGATTTTGTTTCAGCCTATGAAACAATAGCATCCATCTTTAAGAAAAGTACATTTCTAAGTGATAAAAATATGTTTAAATGATTGTCAAAAGTTAATTGCACAAAGTAAAATAACAGTGAAAATGATGAGTTTAATTTAGAATGAAAGTTACTAGTGAACTATTTTTTTGTTTATCAAAACAATGTACATAATCGAACTTTTGATACATAGTCACTTATAAACCTTACAACGAAAATTATTTTCTCATAAATAAAACTTGCAGGAATCACAACTATACTAAATGAATTCAAAGGAAATATTCGAGGAAGAAGCTTGAGCACTTGGGTTTGGTCGTAACCCAAAGAGTCTCAGGTCCCTTGAAATAAAATCATAGTACGAGAAAGGAAATATTTTTTATTAACCTCCAAAAGTGTTCATACATGAAATATGACATATGAAGTGATAGGCATGAGCCTTTCTGTGACAATGATAGTCTTTCTCATAGAATTTGAATCCCTATTGAGTTACTAAGGCTCTTTATTTATACAAAAAGAGTTTGAGGGGGTGCCTCCTTGAAGGAAGGATTACTTCCCTCCAAAAGCCCTAAAAATGTGGATCTTGCTCCGTGGTGTTCTCACACCCAGAGGGACTTAGTAAGTGGCCATGAGTCACGAGAGTTGTGATTAGTATCTAGCAACAAACAAACCTCCATAATCCTATCGTCATAGTCTTCTATGTGATATGCACCATAACTCAATATTGTGCACATTTAATGCATCAAGCATATAGGATGTAGCGGATATCTCTTAAGCTCCCTAAGAACACATTATAGTTTGAAAAAAGACATTATCAAACACAAAGGGAAAGGTTAAATAGGTCAAATGATGTTGAGATGAGCCTTAAATTATACTATTTTGGGAAGCCCATAATTTTTATTTTTTTTTGTGTAAACTCACCATGCCATTTCTTCATATATGGTTGTATGTATTTACTTTGTAATTATTAAAATGGATATCATAGCCATAATTCTAGCTAAATTGTATTACTTTACATTTTATAACTTGTTTGCATTAGTTAATAGAATTTGAGTTACATATATCAATATTATTTACTTTATCGGTTTGTATTTATATTTCCATTCTTATTTGATTACTTATAAAATCTTAATTAATTTTAAGAATGTGTGAACTATAAAATGAATAAAACAAATCTGAATATAACTGTATTGAAATAAAAAAATATAATACAATAAAATATAGCATAGTAGATTGTTAATGTATCTAAAAAATTAAGAGAAAAATTTAACACGAATCCATATAAAAGTATGTTAATTATTTAACAAAATTAAATTACTCAAAAAATCAAGGGTTGTTCATTGGGAAAAGAGGAGATTGTGCATTGAAAGTAATGAACTAAATAACACTACAAAGTGTTGAGTTCTTTTTGAAAAATGACATTGAGAACAAAGGGTCTATGCTTTTATTACCTAAATCTAGGTTCATCATCATGATCTAGATTTGGGTTCTAAAAAGGTAGACTCTTCATTCTCAATGTGTGTTTTTGGAAAAATCTTAACAATACATCATGAATCACAAAAGCATAAATTCTAACATTATAATCTTTCATATACTTTTTTTTTCTAATATTAAAGTTTTACATAAAATTAACACTTCTTTAATCTTAGTTAGCAAGATCTGAAAAAATATACTAATTCACAATTATTATTCAACAAATAATTTAGTAGAAAATGATACTAAATTAAAATTAATGATATTGATATTTGTCTTAACCTAAATTCAACCTATTTTAACCCCAAAAAAATGAATAATAATAATAATACTGTACCTAATTTTCACTATAAGTCAGGAATCTTTGAGTCGTAATGGTTATCCTTGAACAAAGTGCACTAAATTGATCACAATGGCATAGTCTAATGAGGTGGAGGAGCTGCTATCAAAGTTATGGAAATTCTAGTCATATTTAGAGAAAATGGTATGGATTTTTGTAAATCCAAATTATAGTTACTAAAATTGAAAATTTTAGGTGTCTTAGACATTTTTGATATGTTGAATCCATTTCCACTATCAAAAACACAATTCAAACATTGCCTCTTTAGAAAAATTTGAATTTTTTTTACCCCACTTTTTAATAGTCCAGCCAATTCCTCCACCTAGTTAGACTACTCCAATGACAATGACCTTCGTCCTAATAACTATATTTGGACTTAGTGCACGAGATTGATCACTCTGACATTATTCGTCGAGGATCAGCTGTTTGTGAATCGTAATTCATATTCAAATTCTCAATATTCGATTTTGGATAAGAATTTGGATTGAATCTTTTTTAGTGTTGAGCCTTGGATTTGAATGGGGAAAGCATCTCGGTGCTACAAATTTCGCATAGTACTGTTATTAATGCTGAGTTTTTTCTCAGATTGTCATTTGTATAGGGTGAAGTTGATAGCATTCAATGTCAATGTCACATAGTACCGTTAATAATGTAATATAACTAATATTTCACAAAGGGCTATTAATGTGGTAGTGGTGTTTATGTTAAGGGTTAGATTATGTATTTATTTAAATCTACTAATAATGGTAGGTGGTGGGGATATACAATAAGACTTCATTAATAGATGTATAGACTGGGAAATATGCGTCACCATAAGGCACAGTTTTTCACATGGTCATTTAGTTGTATTAAAGTTAATAGCATTAATATTAATACTGCAGAGTTATTTTTGAAATGCTCATTTTTATGCTTGTGAAAATTTCATTATTTACCATGTATAATATATATATATATATTAATATATATAATTTAGAGTTTTAAGAAAATTTTGAAATATTTTAATTATGTAATTATGAAATTCGTTTTTGTTATTTTAATGACAATTTCAAATTTATATAAAGAAAATTTTAACATATAAGAGATGGGTATTAATTTTGCTTAGGATTGAACTGCTTTTTTCTACTAGGATTAGTGGTGGTTTTTAGAAATAATGAGGAGAAAACTTGAAGCATAGAATTGTTGTTTTAATTAGTTTTTTTCAATATTAAGAATCAGTTAAATTATATGGGGAAATTAACAATAAATAAATAAATGATTGCAGTAAGATTGAATCTCAAAGTGAACTAATACACTTGGATGGACAAACAAATCTGGCATTTTCCAACAATTTTATGATGAACCAACCTGCATTTTAAGTATAGCAGTCAGGAATAATTATAACTACTATTGGTTTAATAAATGGCCTATAATAAGTTTGCCCGCTATTTAAAAAACTGATAAATATTATTCTGTAACTTGGAATATGTCTTAAAACCAATAGAAAAATAGTTAAACTGTCCAAGACCAGAAATATCGCAACCTTCACCCATTACATCCCGCTAACACACGCATCCTGCTGGTTGGCTGAATGATTATTCTGTTATATTGGGTTTTTCCATTTCGTGAGGAAGATAAGATGATAAACACTATTGAAACTCTCAGCAACGATGTAACAAACATTAGGATCTGAAAATATTGGAATTAAATTTCATTGAAACTCGCACCGACGATTCGTTCATTTTGTAATGATAATCACAGTACCTTCGATATCATGGTGCATCCATGATATCGATATCTTATGAAAGTTACGAGTCACGACAGTCCAACCTTCGCAGATTTTACAATACGGCCATATAGTCTGATTTGCAATCGAGTTCAGCTTGAGGACGTAGGCCGCGCCTTTCACATGATGGGGAGAGGGCAGAGCTGCAGCTTATCTATTCCGTGCTTCCCGACTGTAACACACAACAGCAATAAAGACCACACAAATCGTCACATCAGGCAGAAAAACAGTTGGCTATTCATATTCCTGCGCTGACACACAATATTTCAATTATTATCATTCTTCCTGTAATTATTATGACCATTCAATTTTCTGAGGTGAAGTTTCAGAGCTCGGATGGCTTTATCCTTTTCTTTTAATCTGTCACTGTGGCCATTTTGAAAAACACTCCATAAATAGCAATGCACAGAGAGAGCCATGAAGGATTTGTTCATGGCGGGTGGCAATTCGATATGGAAGAAGTTGAAAGCCCAAGGCAGCATGTGATCAGATACAGACTGAAGGAGACTCCTCGGATACATATTGGAAGCATCCTCTACTCGTCTCTAGACTTCTTCTGCTGTACATTACTGCAGACCATCATACGCATAATGTACAGTCTTCCTAACAGGTCTACTTCTTCCATTGTGATACCATTGGAACTGGAACCACCAATGCTTCTTTCATGTCAGAGCTTTCATTGTAGTGTTGATAATAGTGAATGCACAACGTACAGCTTGCTCATGGATATGGATACTGATTCGACTACAGGTCTAATTTTTCTTACAATGTGATATCATCGGAATTCACCAATAAGGCTTCCTTCATGTGAGAGCTTTTATTCTGATGGTAAGTTTTATGTGTAGGAACATTCATTGTAATAACGGTAATGACAGTTTGGTTAATTCTGTCATTTTTTTAAATTTGTCATTTTTATAAAATTTGAATAAGGTCATGTCATAGATGGTTAAGGTTTTAATGTTTTAATGATTTAAGTATTAGTTTCGATTTTTTAGAAAAGAATTGAAATTTACGTTAATGGTTGAAATTATAAGTTTGACCTATTCTATAATGTATGTATTTAATGGTTTTTTAAAGAGATTAATTTATTTATGTATTGAAAAATATATTTTAAATTATAAGAATAATAAAAAAAACCACAATGTATATGTTAATTTGAAATTTTGATATGTTTTAATAATTTGGTTAATATAAATTGGAGTTAAATGTTGGAGACAAAGTTCTACTATTTACAGTAAATAAGTCTTAGCTTACCATGTGCATTAGACAAGTTTCAACCAATCATGGAGTACTTATCCAACATTTACACATGAACATTCTTGATTACTAAGAATAAGTTTACAAAAAAGTATACACCCCCTTATGAACCTAGTTACATCTTCTTGCATTGTGGTACAATACACATACCTAGGTAATTCTGGCACTATCTTCCCTACAACAAAATGTAGTGCAACCTTGCAGGTGTGAATCTCTCTCATTGGTTGTAACCACTCACCTTTAGGAACATATAAGTTATCCAACCTATAGAGTATCTAGTTTTGGAGTTGATAGTCAATTGTGCTATCTCCATTGTTTGCATAACCCCAAATATTAAAACATTTTTTTGGAAGTCCTCATCATGTGTATATGTCTCTTTGTATAAGTCATGGGTGACAAGCTCCATGTGCATCATAGTTCGCAAAGTTGTGATCTTTGATATGGGTGGCCTTGGAAGCATGCTAGCTAACTTATTTTTATTGTTCTTCTAGTACTTGATCACTAAAGAAAAGTGTTGTAAAATCCACCCACTTGTAATTCCTAGACTATTGTAATTTTTTTTGTGCTTACAAGCACCATAGAAATTGGTTGTCTCTGTGGATGATTGCCTCATTTCCCATGAGAGAATGTTTCCACTTTTTGACACCTAAGGAGGCATAGCTTTCCTTATCAATGGTAGGGTAGTAGAGAAGCACTCCATTAAATACTTTAAAATTGTAGCATATATGTTTTCCCCCTTGCATCAACACTCCTTCCATAACATATCCACTCGCATTTGTCTCCACTTCAAAATATTGTTGCATGTTGAGTAATAAAAGAGCTAAGGCTTGACTAATTTTCTTCTCCAACTATTCAAAGTCCTTAAGCTAACCTTTCCCACACTAGAAGGTGTTAGCACTCATTGTTATGAAGTGAAATTGTCCAACTAATGTTGAAAATGAGGTTTCTAATTTCATCAAGTATTGTGCTTCCCCAACAAACTTCTGAACTTATAAACCTTAGTAGGCATTGACCACTTAGTTATTGTTTCCATCTTGGAAGGATCTACTTTTAGCTCTCCTCCAGCAATCATATATAACCTAAAAACATAAAATATTGTTGTGAAAACTCATATTATTCAAATTTTCCAATAGCTAGTGGCTTTTTAACATCCGTAGCACCTACATCAAGTTTGATATGCACTCATCGAAAGTAGCATTTTATACAAGTATATCATCAAAATAAAAATAACAAATGAATCTAGAAAATGGTGTAGTCTTTCATTCATTAATTTCATAAATTTATTTGGTGCATTGCACAACGAAATGTCATGACTATGGACTCGTGCAAACCTCATGTAATTTTCATCTAATTTTGAAGAAGAGTTCCCAAGTATCTTCTTCTTTGATTCAAACCAATGATACGTTGATTTTAATTTTAGCGTGGTGAAGCATTTTTTTATTGCAAGTGGTCCAATAAATTATAAATCCTACGCAAGGAATACCTATTATTAACTACTTTCTCACCTCATTTGCTTCTAAAACCAACGAACTCTACAACCCAATGTTTGGAAATGGAGAGTCCGTCAATAGATGAATCTCTTGCTTAATTTTCCTCTTAGGTGCTAATTTTTTAGGCTTTTAAAACTTTCCCTTGTGTGCCTATAACAACTCTTCCATTTTTTTTCTTTTTAATACATCCCTTTATGGATAACTTTGCCTTGACTAACTCTACTAGAGATTGATTTTCTCTTAAGAATAAAAATACATACTTCTTGTTAGAGCTCATCAATTTCTTAGGGTGGTTGGCACATAACAGAAAACTATTTTCCTTTTCCTTGTGCACATTGATAATGAATAGCGAATTTTTTAGGGATGAAGTTTCACCAATTAGTTATTTTGTGGATATTTTCTCAAAAAATATTTTCTAGTATGGTTAAAAAACATCTTATTGTTTAGATATATATGATTAAATTGATGATATTCCCCAAAAATTTACCAATTCTAATAAAAAATTAGATGTCTTTATTGAATATTCACCTACATTCTATATGTATCATTTTCCAAACTAGAAAAGTTACTATAATACTATACAAACATAGTATGTGACTCCTAAAAAAATACCTTGACAATGAAGGTTTTTCTTTCTTTGATGAGGCAATATTGGTTGGACCTTCTCATTGTGATTGCATTGAGCATATATGTATAGAGACTCCCAAACTCAAATTGACATGCATAAGTAGAACTACTCAAATTCTATTTCATTAATAAAATCAACATTGATAGAGAAGATATTTAAAGTGGGAGACTTAGTATGATTATAGTTGAACAAAGAGGCTAGAGTGTCCATGTAAGAATATCAAGACGCTACATTATAGTCCTTTCAAGATAATGGAAAAAGTGGGGGATAATGGCTACCAACTTATTATACCCCTATACATGCACATTTTCATTGTAGTGAAGGTGGAAAATTTGAAACTCTTATAGCCTTCAACATTGGACCAAGAAGAGGAGTGGGTCCTACCTTTGACATTGGGCCAAGGAAAGGAGTGGGTCCTAACTTCCATATAGGAACTAGCACTAGATGCTCAGGTAGGGTTAAGGTAGGGTTAACAAAAGATACACTTTTGTAGAAGAATTGTAAAACTATAATTCAAGGGAAGCATAACCTTTGGTAGACTGCATTGAAAGGACAAGTTTTGGGAAAGGCTAAATGGTACTCAAGGGAACGATAGAGGAAAAGAATTATCATATCACTTAGTAAAATATTTTGTGGACCAAAAGCCTCAAATGATGAGGTAGTTCTAAATTAGATCATTATATTTTTTTCCATCCATCTTGATGCTTTTAATGTGGGAAAGTTGAAGAAAGTGACTTGTAAGATCGTTTTACTAGTGGTGCTAGTTTTGAAAATTTGAGGAAAAAAATAATTAGGAGCCATTTTGAGTCTTTAAATAAATTTTTTTTGTGGTGTCAAACTTACTACAAATGTATATTTCATAGTCTACACACCAATGCCTTCTTATTGAAATAATAATTGCCTCAATTAGAACTCGTATGAGAAGATTATTCCTCCCAAAATTTTACTTATCATGATTTATCACCATAATTCAAGAGAATGCAAGGTCAAACTCCATTACTCACAGAAAGGGGGCTAAGAATAGGGGAACTATGAATAAGCAGGGAAAATGTTAGGGGCTAATATTCACAAGTGAGCTAGTTTTCCATGTTTTTCCCAAAAGAATGATTCGTTAATTTCCATTTTTTTCTAAAAATGTTTCACCCAAATTTTATAGTATAAAATTATTTTAGCTTAAAATAAATAAATTTTTATATAGATACTATATTAAATTATTATTAAAATTTGATTATTTTTTACATAAATACCACAAAACATTTTCTATATGAATGTCATTGGGCTAGTGATATTCACCAAGGTTTCTAAAAGTTGAGTTAAATTTCCATCCATAAAATTTTACGTGTGAATAACGTTCTAGAAGGATATAACTATAACTCATGTTAAGAGTTAAAGAAGACAAACTGAACCCCTAGTTAACTATTGAGCTATGTTATAAGCTAACCACTAGGAGGAATAGGTGTTCAGTTCATTCTATTTGAGTACATTTTGTTCTATAGTAGAGAAAATTAGGTGAGGGGGATAGAGAGAGAGAGAAATGGAGAGGGTTCATACTATGTAACAACCCACTGGCCATAGGGCTCATGTATCTATATAGAGAATTCCTGCTCCTTTAAATTTGCATGATTTCTTCCTCACATCCTATTTGAGTTTTCTCCCAAAAATATTTACTAGATCATATCTTGATGGTCATTGTGATGGTGTATGTTTGTATTAGATTGTTCCTTATTTTCAACATTATATATATTGCATGCATAACAATGAAATTAGTAATAAGAGATATGTAATCTAAAAGAATTTACCCTTCATGATTTAGATTTCAACTTGTTTTATTAGATTTGTTGTGACAAACTATCTAGTGGCATATCCACAACAATTTACTAAACAATTAGGAACAATAAATTGTTAATTCTTATTTGGATTTGATAGCTATCTTAGTTGCTCTAAGAAAAATTATATAAATTTCCAAATTGATGTACGAGACAACCCATATTTGTGGGATGAGAGACCCAACTCAGTGAAATGATTTTAGTACTAAGATCTACGAAGGCTTACATACTCTAATACCTTTTTGAATTTGATCTTGTGACCTAAGCGGAAACAAAGCCTTTTAAAGATTAGGCCCACCCATAAACTCATAAAAATAATTTTTTTTTTTTTCAAAATAAAAATTAAAATTCAACCAGTCATTTTTTTTATCAAAAATATATATATATATAACTCTTATTAATTATAAAAGATTAAAATATTTTTAAAAATATGTTATTAAAAATCTGTAAATAGTATGAATGGTTTTATATTTAAGTTATCTAGTTCTTTTTTATATTTTGAAGAAGAAAAAATAGGTTTTTACATAATCATCCACACAAAAAAATAAAAATAAAATTACACCAAAAAAATGAAAACTCTGAAAATTATTTAATAATTCAAAATAGTATATTTTTTCCCTGAACTAAAATAATTCATATTCATTAAAAGAAATATTACATAAGGTATTGATTGTATTGATTCAAAATAGCATTGACACGTATATAAAGTTTTATGTTACTGTGAAAAATAAATCATTACTTCACATACCATCCATTATTATCGATGAACGAAATGAAAGAAAATATGCACGCCAATGAATACACCAATTTGTCTTAACTGGTGAATGGTATAAAATTAAATTATATGATTTAGTGAGGAAAAAAATAAAAATATTTGTTCATAATTCTTGGAACATATAAATAAGCAATTTTAGGCACTTGCTCATATAAATGATTTTCTTTTCAAATATTAAAAATCCAAGTCAAAGATTCAATATTGAACTCAAAGTTTGAAAAAAAAAGCATGCCACAACAACCTTTTGAATTTCTTTATGCAGTATTTTGTTCACAGATACAACATTTGTTATTAATATAATCCTTTTATTATCAAATAAATCTCAAATTTATTTATTACGTTTGGAGTAACTTCAATCTTTTTATCCATAGAAAAATTTGTTTTATCTACATCCTCCCATGTACTTGAAGAAAATTCGATGATCACTTTTCTAAGTTTAGCATTTTTATTTTTCACTTGTTTTAGTAGTGCTCGCCACCCAATTTCGCACCTGTTTTATCCTCTTCCTTGATCGCTACTTGTTAGAATTCAAACATAAGATTAAATTTAGAAAAAACAAAATTGCTCCTATAATCTTATTCACTGGATTTGTGTGGAATGTGATATGTGTCAACAATAACAACTTGGTTTAATTGTTTTTATTACTAGCCTCGGAAAACTTTTGATTTGCTCATAATGTTGGCTAAAGTAAAACCCATAACAATTCTAGGGACTTGTGGATTTTCTTACTAATCCCCTTTGACTACTCTTTCACAAAGAATTTAGTATTCCACATTCAGGGGATTAGTCTGTTCTTGCATGGTTTTCCTTCATAGGATGACTTATAAAGTAATTCAACAAAAAAAATCTTCTTTTCTAAAAAACAATAGGATTTTCTAAGCATGCATGTTGTTAGAATTCAGACTGTAGATGTGTAATTTGGATTTTCTATATGGATCCTACATTTGATCTTAATCTTTTGATTTGATTTTCTTTTCTTTGGTTCTATTTTTTTCTCCTTCTCTTGAAGTAGATTGGCTACCTAGACCATTGTTGATAAATGTGGTGTAGAAATGAATGGAGAAACCAATTTATTACCATGCACAATATCATTTATGCCTCTAATATCAAGAGTGGTAATGTAGTATGTTGATATTACATTACGCATCTTCTCAGAACCATGGGGTTCAACAATAGCTAAGAAAGGGGCATCAAGAATGCATTGCACTAATACTTTCACAAGTAGAAATTTCATGTATAGATAGTAATAGCCAAAACATAGCCAGGCTTTCATAATTTTATAGTTCATTTCCATTGTGATATTTCTAATGCAACTATTGAATGACACGTTTTACCCTAGTATTTAGATAGTATAATATATTTGTGTAAGATAGTAAGATTAGACCCAAAGTGTATCAAAGCCTTAAGCTTGATGAACTAACCTTGAATTTTCAATTTGATCAGAGCACGATATTTATGATGTTGAATGGATAATATTTTCATAGAATTTAAACCTTCAATATTATTCGTTTCAAACAAATTGATATTAGTATTTCCTTTTAGGGGCACATCTTCTAGAGGAGTTGCTAAATAAATTCAGCAACTTGATTTGATTTTCTAGTTTTCTAATTTCTGATTTTACCCTAGAGTACGTTTTATAACCATCTTCTTGTCCTGCTTATTCTTCCATAATTCTCATTTTTTTTTTGAGTTCTACAACTTCTCTTTTTAGAAAATTGATTTATTTTCCTAAGTCATTTATGGTTAAAGGTTGCAATTTTTCATACCTTATGCCTGATAAATGACTAGGTGTTCTTTTCAAAGGAAGAATCAACAAAGGTATTATTTTTACTAGTGGCAGACTTTATAGATTTATGTGCTTTTACCTTTGTTTTTAGGAAGGAATCTAATAAGGCAATCTTCATTTCTCCTTTTGGAAGTGCTTTGTGTAGACATATGTGCATCACCATCTTATTCTCCATGAGCCATGCAGACCTTTAAATTTTCTTTGGGTTCAACTTCTTCATCTTCTAATTCCTCCTATGTATTTGAACTATCATCTTCTATTTGAAAATTACAAAATTGAGGATTTTTACAAGTGCAATGGTATGTGATAAGCAATCTTTCTATCTTTGATTCTGAAAGGTATTTAGAATCATATTCAAAATTAGAAGTACTAGGACTTGATGTGCAACATCCTTCATCAAATACATGTATTTTGTTTCGTTTTCATATGAAATGGGTGATGTGGACAATGATTTTATATCATGGGTGGTAGAGCCATATCTATTGCAATGTAGTGTCATCATTTTCCTTTAGTTTTCTACTTTTTCTCTTCTTTTCCTTACTCTCTGCTTAGGAATGTTTCCTCTTAATTTCTTTGAGGCTTCTCCCTATGGGCATTTATTTTCAAGATGTCATATCTACCCACATAACCAACAAACAATTGATTTATTTTCTTGTTGTTTGAGTGTTTTTAGTTTCATATCTTCTAGAGAGTGATAATGGGTCTTTGGATAATATTTTTTTCATTTGTGAATGACACATTATCTTGTTATATTTTTCTTTTCTGATTTTCTTCAAGACCAATTTGCTACTTTTCTTATTCTATCTAGGTCTTCAATAATCAAGCCATACTTTTCACAAATGGATTTACTCATAGGGAGCATAGACATATTTTGGATGGACTTGCATACCATCATGTTTGTGCAAAGAATTAAAAGCGAACTAGTAATAATGGAATATATTTCTCCCTATGTATATTGTTCCTAAGGTTGTCTAAAAACTTCTTAAGCATTAAGATATTCTACAAAAATACTAGGGATAGTTGCAAAATAAAATTACTCCCACAAAAGATTCTTACTATCTTTGACATCATATTTCTTTGTGGCCATTCTCTAAGGAAGTGTAACATACCTCCCCACACACACCATAAACAAATTTCATCTTAGTGAGATAAATAGTAGTGAGAATCTCTATTCCCATGACTATGCATGAATGTTGGGTGTACCACTCAACATTAGAGTGAATTTCCACATTAAAATATTAACATTTATTTCTATCACTTTACATATGACTACATATCTCTATCGTGTCTACTTTCGATGAGTGAAAAATAATATCTCTAGTTACTTCATGTATCACTTTGTTTGTAGTATAGTTACCATACTTATAACTCATCTAGCGGTACCTTCATAATTTTTCCCAATATGGTATGAGTTAGAACTTTGAATTATAAAATATGTAGTATCATAGCTATTCTACTTCATATTTCAACTCACATTACTTGATTTATCTATTTACTTGTGTACACCCTATACCCTATACAACGGCTATTACGTATGAAAATATTCCATAATATATAATATATATATATATAATATATATATAAAGAGAGAGAAAGAAGAAGAGAGAGGAGAAGAGAGAGAGAGAGAGAGAGAGAGAGAGCAATATCTATGTAACAATGTTATTAATATCATTTTGTTCGTTAGTTTTTAGCATTATGTGTCCATGGCAGTGCTCTGCTATATTATTCATATAAGTTTTTATTGTTTCTATTGCTAGTTACCTATGTTGCTCTATCGATGAAGATTTTACTTTCTAGACATTGGTATAGTTGCATAAGGATGAGTCACTTGTCAATGTTTTTGGAAATTTGTAACTCCTTTTAGCTTGCAGTGTTGCACATTTTTTTTCGCATTGTAATCTCCTTTATTGTTGTATTATTCTACTTTTTTGTGTGTGTTTTTTTGGTGTGAATTGTACGAAGTAAGAATTTATTGATAGATGAGTCTTAGACATTCGATTATATAAATTCCTTACAGCGAATCTAATTTACTTTTTCACTTCAGTAATTTACTTTGGGTTTAGTATTTCCTCTAGTCATTTAATATTCTTGCATGAGGTTTTTAGGATGTTTTGTGTACTCTCCCTTTGGTTGCAGGATATTGACATGGTCATGGCATCCATGGGGTTTTGAATTCCTCTTAACCTTGTCTCGTGGCTTTTACAACATCTTCCATAATTGTTGCTTACACTCAATTTTAGAGACTTTCTTGGTTTTGTACATTATTGTCACAAACATTGAAACTCATTCCATGTGCTTTCTTGAGGTGTTTTGGTCCCTTTTTCAAGATAGGCAAAATGTCACATTTTCAAATGTTAGCTATCCCACAACATGTATAATCATATTCTAGTCATTTCAAGGGGTTAAATTTGTGTAAATGAGTTAATATGACAATGTAAACTTGTGTCACGCTCATTTACAAAGTTTTAAGCAGTATCACACAAGTGTCGCCAAGTTCATAGCAAAGTGAATTTTTATTGTTGCACTTGTCCTAAGTTGTCGTAAATATGTCACACTAAGGGAAATGCAATGTTCATGTGTCTTAGATTATATATGTTGTTGCGTCATCAAGTATTCTAAGTGCATGATCACAGTCAAAGTCTTATCACTCTTCACATGAGTCTCACCAAGTAACCTAGACTCTCCCAACCTCCGTGAACTAAGCATTGCACAATGTGAGTCCTCTAGCTATGACCTTTCCTATTCACATTGTGTAATGCACAATTCCTTCCTCCTAGGACTATTGCACTACATAGTTGTAGTGCTCAAGCCATGACGTTGGCTCCATGAATTGTGCAATCCATGTGCCCAGCGAGGCCTCATCCACCCATTGTAAAATATCTAGCCTCAAGCTCATCCATTTATCCCTTGAGCTACAGAATTGTGCAATGACCCAACCTCCTTTCCCTCTGAGAATTGTGCAATATGTTGATTAAGTGCTCATCCCCTCAACCTATCACATTGACCTCAAGAATTGTGCAATTTTCTTCCTCAGCCAAGCTTGGACTATGCGTTGCACAACCTCAAGGCTCAAGGTTCATCCCTAAATATTTGAACTACAGAACTGTGCAATCACTCAACCCTTCTCCCAGCTTGTCACCTAGTTCTGGCTCAATCAATGGATCAATATGCACTATCTTAGACTAGGGGTTTTGAGAGTGATGTCGACTCATCATGAGTAAATTACAGATACAAGCACCTTATCATACCATGGCAAGATGTTGAAGAAGGAGAATAAGAATGGAAACATGCTAAAAGAAATCTTTTTTGTTGACTGTGCAAGCTGATTAATCGAGAGAAAGAAAAGGGGCACTAGTTTGCGATCACAACTCAAGACTTGGCTTTATTCCTTATCACCAAGCCATGCAAAGGTGGAAAGAAAAGCATTCTCAAGTAGGCACTAAGCGCACAACAACAAAAGTGGCTTGACATTACCACACCATCAAGTAGTCCATGTTATCAGTGTCATGTCATGTCATGTCATGACTTGTCACATGCCACATCATTATGATGGATTATGTAATTCATGTTTCAAAAATTTATTGTGAAGTGAAAGTCCAAAGGACATGTAAGGAATATGAAGAGTCATGTAAAGCTGAAAATTCATAGAAAGTCAAAGAGTCATGAGGATAGCCAAAGATTCATGAGGAAGGTGAAGCATCACCTCCTCATAGTTATATATACACCCTCATTGTAACCAATGGACTTTTCCCCTTGCCTCCTCTTGTTGTAACAACATCGAGGGTAAATGTGAATAAAAAAAACCATAATAGGATGTTGGGTCCCTACAATACTAGTGATTTCCCCATTACTATTGTATTTATTACCCCTTATTAATATTGTGGTGCCCCTATTGCCCCCATATTGTTATTACTATGCCCCATAGAATCCCTCTATTGTTATTTTTGTGGCTTTATATTATTATTGTTAGGTCGGCTGGGTTATATTGTGACTCCTTAGACTCCTATATATAGAAAGGAGGTTTTGTCATTTGAATCATCCAAGAATTGTTCATTTATGTAATTTAAAGGAGGTTTCCCCCTCGAAGAGGCTGAATTCTAAGGCGTTGATCTATCTTTTCTATCTTTTCTTAAGATGGTTTCATAACATTTGGTATGAGAGCTTTGGATTCTAGGGTTTCGTTGCTCCAAACAGGTCATCATGGAATTTTCTCTATAACGTTTTTTCTATGATGTTTCAGAAGTCGCAAGAAAAACCCATTTGAGAATAAATCGCTCTGAATCTTGGGTCTGAATTTCAGAGCTTTTCGTGCTATATTTGCAGAGATATGATCTGAGGAAGATGGTCTTTTTGCAGACTCCTGAATTACATTCCAAACAGGTGACCTGGGGAAAATCATTATAACATTCTCTCTGGGGATCGGGTTGAAATTTCATAAGAAGGTACAGAAAGAGGACGGACTGTAGTTTCTTGTATGCATTTTTTAGATCCAAAGGTCGAAACAGTGACTCGTGGCACGTCGTACAGGTTCGCTCTACTGAACTAGTCTATAATCAAGTCACTGTGGGAGATTTCACATAACTCTTCCTTGGAGAATCCAATTTGGTTCAGACTTGTGGCATTGGAAAGAGGAAATAGAGGGCTACTACAGATCACAAATTCAAAACTAGATGATCGGAAAGTATAGAGATACATCATAGGCAATATCGAGCTCCTACAAAGTGAAAAAAGGTGTGTAGATTTTATTAAATTTTTGCTTAAGCTTGGTTTGAAAATTTATTTTGAAGGAATTCAAAGGGCATAGTAGAGCATTATTATCGGTAATTGATTCCCCAAGGAAAGAAAATGCAAACACCTAGTAAGGAACCTGAAAGCTCTAGCATGACTCATGAAGAAGAGGAAGAAATGCAACATGATATATCAAAATTACAAGACCAAGTGCAACAACTGTCCCTTACACAAAAGGGAACATAATCTAAGATGGATGGTTTAAAGAAAGATGTAGAAGCTAAGATGGATGGTTTAAATAAAGGTGTAGAAGCTAAGATGGACTGTTTAAAGAAAGGCATAGAATCTAAGATGATTGACGTGGAAGCTAAGATGGATGATTTAAAGATAGATTTGAAGACAGACATGGACGAATTGAAGATAAATATGAATAAGTTGCTACAAGAAATGGTCACTAAGGGTGAAAGGGTAGTAAAGGAAACTCATGATGAGAACAAAAGAAATGTTAATCATGCTTCCATAGACTCTAATGTGGGATCGAAGACCCATCATATTCCAAAAATCAATATGAGGAAGTTTGATGGCAAGTATCCCGCAACATGGATATTACAGATGGAGCAATTTTTCGATCT
>APFE030968322.1:29332-45904 GCA_000404065.3 Pinus taeda | reverse complement strand
TTTTCATTTCTATAATTATTTTAATAATCAAAATTTTGTATTTAATTTGGATTAGTAATTAAATTTATTTTAGTTTCAAATTATTAAAACTTATAATTATTAGGGGAAAATTGTAGATTCAGACTTTACAGAAGCGAGCGGGAGCTAGGGAAAACAGAGGAGACAGTTCACGGATTTTCAGACCTAGGGTTTGAAACTGGACAGGAACAGGGTCACGGTGGCAGAACTGTTCAGAAGAGGACAGATCCTGACCCGACAGATGGTAAACGAGGGCTCCATAGGGACCCCCTCATATAAATAGATAATCATGAATAAACAACCAGCACAGGAAGGGGTGCAAATAATAAGGTATGAAAGGTCAAAGCAAGAGGAAGGAACCAGCAAGGGAAGAAGCGAAAATGGGGAAAAGGAGGAACAATATGCTCAAAAGATGAAACGGAAAGAGGGCAACCGAAGAGAAAACAGTAAAAGCAAAGCGAAGGAAGCGCAGGCTCATCCCACACAAGAGAATAAACAAGAGAAGGAGCAAGAGAACAATGAGAAAACTGCTCCGGAGAAAGAAAGAGGGGAGGAAGAACATACAGGATAATCGAATTGACAAACCGACTCAAGGCCCATGCAAACCAAAAGTGGCAGAAGTCCTAAGGGTGGTCCTCACGGACCCAGAAATACAAGCCTAGAGAGACCACATGACTGAACATGCAGTGATCTGCAAGTTCATGGGGCTGTGGCCAACGGAAAGGGTGCTATGTCAATGGATAAAACGACAATGGAAACCCAAAGGTGATGTCAGTCTGCACCTAGGAGCAAAATGTTTTTTTACAGTAGTTTTTTCCAATTTAGAAGACAAGGACAAAATATTTGATGGAGGCCCTTACTTTTTCGCTTCAGCGGGCCTCTACATGAAGCCGTGGAAACCCAACTTTGTGCCAGAGAAAGAAACCTTCACACAGGTGCCAGTCTGGATTCGCCTCTCCGCACTCCCAATAGACTATTGGGGATATGCTGCTCCAAAACAAATAGGTGACAAGTTAGGAACTTTTATTAAAGCTTCAGAGGCCACGCTGCAAAGAAGATATAATTCCTATGCTCAGATTTGTGTGGAGATGGACGTTTTAGGGGCATTGCATGAAGGTATGTGGATGGAATACAGGGATGAGGACTATTTCCAAGCTATTGACTATGAAAAAATTCCATTTCGCTGCAGGAAGTGCCATGAGCATGGACACTTAATCAGAAAATGTCCATTAAACAAATCAACGAAAGCACACAAGGAGGATCAAGAAGGAAATCGCAAGGACACCTTCATTAGACCGAGAGCAAAACAGAGAGCAAACAGGAAATGACCAAGCAGAACAAGCGCAACACAAGGTAACACAAGTAATGCTTTTGAAGTGTTGGAAACTGAAACTGACTTAGAGGACCATAATAAGGAGCACAAGACCAGTGAAACAAACAAAACAACAACATAAACAACAACCAAAGTGATTGAGGAAGATATTCAAAAAAGTACTGAAAAATATTAGGAAGGCACAGAAGGGGCAGATGAGGATTCAGAGATGCTCATAAGTGACATAGGCAGTGACGAAATGGAGCTCAATGAGGTTCTAAAGCAGGAAGGAGTTAATCTACTAGATATGGTGGAAGATTGGAGAAAGAATGGGATGGAAAACATACCAGAAGAGTAAGTTAGGAAAATTAATGAAATATCCATAGCTAAGCAAAAGGCAGAGTTGGAGATGCAAAACAGAAAACTGGGCATAGCAAAAGGAATGGGACTCAGCACAAAAAGTTTACTTCAAACAACCATCAACTCCAAACAAAGGAAGAAAAGAGGACGCAGATCCAATAATGAAGCATTGCTAGAAATGGGACATATGCTCTTAAACTCTGGTAAGATGAAAGCTCTAGAAGCCTTTTCTATCAGATCCTAATTTTTTATGTGTTAAAATGAAGGTCATCTCTTGGAATGTTAGAGGGCTCAATAGCCAAATGAAGTAGGGACTGTTAAAAAGGAAGGTCCAAAAGGAAAAACCAGATATTATATTTGTGCAAGAAACCAAATGTGCAAGTAATACTATTGAAAATGCAAGCAAAAAGCTAGGTAGACAAATGGAATATATGGAAACAGCCAATCATGGTTGGGAGGGAGGTTTAGTCACTTGGTGGAATCCTCATGTAATCAAAATCCTCTCCTCTGAAGCTACCAGACACTTTATAGCCATAGAAGTTCAAGTGATAGGCAACTCAGAGACCTATTTGTGCACCAATGTTTACGGGCCTCAAAAGTTAGAAGAGAAATACATTTTTCTAAGAACTTTATTGAATCTGAAGCTTAGATATCCCAGAGTGAAACTAATCATAGGGGGGGATTTAAATATGATAACTACACTATCAGAGAAGAAGGGAGGAATCAGGAAGCTCACAAAGATTATGAAGCATTCTTAGATTTTATCAATACAGCTAAATTAGTGGATATCTACCCCAAGAGTGGGGCCTATACTTGGAACAACAGAAGGGGAGGGGAAAGACAAATCGCCTCTCGTCTTGATAGATTTCTAATATCTGAAAGTCTGCTGTTGGAGGGAGTAATAGTAGATTCTGACATTCTTCCTTGTGGAGGGTCGGATCATTGGCCCATCTCTCTGATGGCTACTATATAGGGCACTCCTAGAAATAAACCTTTTAGGTTTGAGAAATTTTGACTTGATCATCCGGACTTCACTCAACTTGTTGAGAAGTGGTGGCATGAACCGTTGGATATCAGAGGTACCAAAATGTTCAAACTTCAAAGTAAATTGAGACACATCAAAAATAAAATCAAAACATGGAATACAAAAGTCTTTGGGAACATATTCAAAGAAAAAGCCAAGATAGAAGAGTAGCTAGAGAAGATTCACAAAGATTGGATTATGAGAGATAGTGATCCAGAAAATGCAAACAAAAGAAAAATATTAATGCAACAATGGCATCTCGGGTGCCAACAGGAAGAGATCCTTTGGAAGCAAAAGTCCCGAATACAATGGCTCAAGGAAGGGGAACAGAACACCAAGTTCTTTCACAGATCAGCACTGGACTACAGGGGTGTCAATAAAATCCTCAGTCTCAAAAGCGAACAAGGGGACATCATTGAGAATCATCAAGGTATTTCTACCCTGCTTACTGAGCATTTCAACAGCATTGCTTAGGAACCAGCGGTAGATAGAACAGAAGCAATAGCTGAACTCATCAAATCTATTCCCAAGACAATATTTAATGAGCAAAACCTTGCTTTAACTAGAGAAATCTCCTTAGAAGAAGTGGAGGAAGCAGTGAAGGATATGCCAAATGACAAAGCGCCTCGGCCTGATGGCTTCACCATCAATTTTTATAAGGCTTGCTGGGAAATTGTAAAAAATGAGGTCTGGGAAGTGGTGGAGGATTCCTGATGTTCTGCCTCAATTCTCAAATCTCTAAATTCTACTTTCCTAGCCCTAATCCCTAAAGAAGAGGAAGCCATAACCCCTGCAAAATTCTAATGTATTGCTTTATGCAATGTTCTTTACAAGATCATCTCTAAAGTCATAGCAAATAGACTGAAACCTATTCTTCCGGGCCTCATTTCAGAGGAACAATCAGGATATGTGGAGGGAAGACAAATTCTGGACAATATCCTTTTGGCACAGGAGATGATTCATACCCTTCACTCCAGGAAAGTCGCAGGCATGATGATGCAACTTGATTTATCAAAGGCTTATGATAAAGTCAACTAGAAACCTAGAAGCTATCTTGACAGCTTTCAGGTTCGCTAATCAATGGATAAAATGGATTTTAGCCCTAATCAAATCTACCAGATTTTCCATATTGGTTAATGGTGCCCCTGCCAACCAATTCTCCCCATCACGAGGACTTAGACAAGGAGACCCTCTATCTCCTTTCCTTTTGTTATCCTGATGGAAGGTTTAAGTAGACTCATTCGAATTGCTAAAGAGGAAGGAAAGATCAAAGGACTGCAGCCCCTGCCCTCCATTCCAGCTACCACTCATCAACAATTTGTTGATGATACAATGTTACATGGATCTCCAACGGTCAAAGAAGCCCAGGGCTATAAAAGGATCCTGAATCTTTTCAGCGAAGCCTCAGGTATGGAAATAAATCTATCTAAATCCACTATATTCTTTTTTAATACGCATTTAGCTGTGCAAAAGAATCTCTCGAGCATTCTAGGCTTCCGTAGAGGCAGTCTGCCCTCGATGTACCTAGGAGCGCCTTTAACAGATAAACCTTGGCAAAAAACTCATTGGGAGAAGATCATAGCTAACCTGGAGAAGAGATGTCATCACTGGACCCATAGGGCCCTCAATTTTGCAGGGAGGCTAGTTCTTACCAAAGCGGTTCTGCAAGCTATTCCACAATATATGCTCTCCATAATCCCGGCTCCCAGAGGAGTCCTTCAACAAATGAGAGTAATACAGAGAACTTTCTTATGGACAGGAAATGTAGAGAAGAGAAAATGGGCTCTAGTCGCATTGAATAAATTATGCAAAGCTAAGCACTTAGGAGGGTTAAACCTGCTTTATCCATTCACTATCGATAGAGCCTGTGGGGCCAAGCTTTGGTGGAAATGGCTGAAAGAACCTAATCTTCCTTGGGCTAGACACTAGAAGGAGAAATATGCTCCAACGCATAGCATCCAAGATTTAATCAAAATGCAAGAGAATCCAGAAGGGTCCCCAATCTGGAACCTAGCAAGGAGAAATCGGGAAATTATACAGGAGAACAGCTTCTGGGAAATCTGTAATGGGGAAACGACCTTCTTCTGGGAGGATGCTTGGCAACAACTTCCCAAGTTAGAAAGGACAGAGTTTGTAGAACTGCAAAGAAACTATTAAGAGCGTGGGAAAACAACGGTTCATCACTATTGGACTCCTAATAACAGAGACTCGGAATGGAGAATTTGGGCAATGAGTGAAATAGAGAACACAAATGAGGAAAACAACAATGTCAGGAACCTGCAAGATATATTAAATAAAAAAAGAATTAGGAAGGTGGGGGACAACGACCAACTAAGATGGGGAAAGCAAGGCGGGGGTAATTTTACGCTCAAAGAAGCCAAAAACTGTATCGAAAACTTAGAGCAGGTTGAAAAAATTCCATGGAGCAGCAAGGTCTGAGATTCCCAGTTCTGGCCAAAAATTAGAACCTTCGTCTGGCTCCTAATGCATAGAAAAAGTTTGACATGGGAAAATATCTGCAAGAAAGGTTTTTGCGGCCCTTCAAGGTGCCCCTTGTGCAACAAGGAAGAGGAAATTATGAACCATCTCTTCAATACATGCGACTCAACAAACATTCTATGGAATTGGGTGGAAAACACCATGCAACAAACGGACAAAACCAGAGATTCCATCTAGGAATCCATCGAGAATTGGAGAGGCAATTTCTACGGCAATCAAAGGGTAAACATAATTTGGAAAATAATACCAGGGTTTATTACATGGACAATCTAAAAAGAACGAAACAGAAGGGTATTCTTAAATGAAACCAGGGACATAAATCACTCTATAGAGATTATCAAACAAAATATAAGACAATTGGTTCTTGTCAAAAGCAAAATAGAGCAAGACAACAAAGCTTCGAACAGAGACTTACAAATATTGAAAGCCTTCAACCTGGATAATGGAGCAAATGTAGCCGCAATGAATCACCAACAGGAGCTCAGAACCTCACCAAGCATCTAGAAGCGGCCACTAGCTGGCTTCCTCAAGCTGAATTTCGATGGCGCATCGAGAAGCAATCTAGCACTGGCTGGCATTGGTGGCATTATAAGGAATAGCGAAGGGGAAATTATGCATATCTACAGCAGAGCCTTAGTGGAAGGAACACATAATGAGATGGAGTTCGCAGCAATGGAACAGGGTCTCAAAATTCTGAGAAATTTACAAGCGGGAGCAGCAGTAATTGAGGGGGATTCCCAGCTCGCAATCACAGCAGCCAGAAGAATGTATGCGGGAGCCAAGTCTAGTAAGGTCACACAGCATTGGCGACTAGCAAAAGTGACAGAAAACATAGCAGAAAACTTAGGGTGGCTGAAAGGTTTAGTCTTTCAGGCAGTTCGCTGCAAGGCCAGTGTAGTAGCGGACCATCTGGCAAATGTTGGGATAGAGAACCCCACCAAGATTTTTGATAGTTGTTGGCAGGACATCATCTGCCCGGATTTAAAAAATAAATGCACCCTGCTCTCGAGGCAAGATTTGATGAGTGAAGGGTAGGATCGAAAAGGCGGTGATCTCTGCAGGCATAATGAAATGATGATGAAAATTGTGCATGTTGCTGAGAGAATTAAGGGATCACTGGAGTACGAAGGACGAACTGGACAGGAGCATTCAATGCTCAAGCAGGAGGAGTTAAGGGCCAACTGAACTATGATCACAAAAGAAGAATGTCGTCGATGCCCATACGAGAGATGGGACACCTGGAGCGCTACGGAGATGAGTAAGAAAGGTGACCGCAGGAGCAAAACGTCGGATCATCACCGAAAAAACAACCCATCAACCGAAAATCATGATGAAAAGACATGTAAGCAATAGGGGATAGGCCGGAAATTTCCTGGTTACTATCCCAATTCCATCTATTTAATCGTCAGCCCTAGCATTAGAAAGGTCATTGTTTCTTCGAGCTGCAAGCGGATTACCTTCTCCCTTATCCTTAGTGCACAGATCGATCAGTTGGGTGCAGTTAAGACAATGGCGAGTGAGGGGAGCCGTAGTGCCTCGGCTAACCGTGACTAGAAAAGAGCCAGGGAAGCTTATGAGACTCGCACTTCACAAAAATAAAAGTGGAAAATTGAGGAGTTGGAGGCTATCGTGAATGAAGAGGAGAACTTGGAAGCACAGGAGGTGGAGAAGGACATGGACTGGGTGCAGGATCCTGGCACATTCACCACACAAGCCACTCAATATGTGCGAACGCAAGCCAAAATGTGGAGAATGAAGACTATGCTAGCTAAGGCCATTAGGATGCAGGGGGATAATGCCAACCAAGTGAGGCAAGCCCAACAAAAAATTGCGGTTACTACAGAGTAACACATGGCAATTCTGGACAGTTTGGAATTCAAGATTAGTAGTCTTGAACAACAATTTGACATGGTTTCAAAAAAAATCACTGTCCTCATCAGTCTTTTGCGGCACACCATTAATCAGGATGCCAGGAATGCAGGGGAATTTCCGGAGGGGCACAAAGGCGACCGCTTGAACACTCTTCCATCGCCATCTCAAGCGAGCAAGGCTAAGGCGTCGTCTGCGCAGGACACCTCCAAGAATTACATAGTTCTGGATACGTATTGAGTCTCAGCGGTCTGTCATGTCTGTTTTCATGTTGTTTTTCTTAATGTTCATGCCTGTTGTGCATCGGTCATTTTTAGCTTTGGGAACCATTACAATTGCCCTAAGATCTGTATGGAACTGAGTCAAAACACTATTATTTTTGGTGAACCCATATCCTCTACCACCCTGCGTGGTGTGCTCCAGGGTTCTGTGGTTGTTTTTTGGCCAAGCGATTAGTAGGAGGTTTTTCTGTGTCTTCTTAGGCAAACTATTTTGTAATACATGTATTTTGATCTAATATAACAAGTTGATTTACAAAAAAAACTTATAATTATTAAGTTTTTTGCAATTATTAATTTAATACTCGTACTTCTAATTTTTCATTTAATGTAATAATGATTTTTATAAGTTGTAATGATGATTATAATAAACCTAATGTAGAGTGGTCATGAATATTTGCTATGAATATTTATGCATGCAATTTTAATCATAGGAAGTCATGCGACAAGGGAAACGCAAGCCAAGGCCCACAAAGATATCCTAGTTCTCATGAGGTTCAATTTTAGCGATAACAAATCTCAAGCGAGAAACCATGACTTTCGAAGTGGATAAAGTCAGAGTCATCCCACCAATGGATCGATATCAAGGTGCTAGATTTACAAAGCTCATTGATGATGCACAAGAGCCTAATGTTTTGGACTAGTTGCATCAATTAGCTGTAGGGAAGAGGGAGGATTACATTGATCCTACAGTGGATGATTCTCTTAGTTTGAGAAGTGTTCAACATAATGAAGCCACTTCTAATGTTTTGTTGGGTAAATGGCAACAAAGAGACCATGATCTATACTCTAGACATTGTTCAACCATTCACTTTGTTAGATGGATCGATATGAAGGTAAGGAATTACCCTACTTTTGATGGCATTAGTTTTCTCGTTAGTTTTATCAAGTAAGTTGAGCTGCACATTGAAGAATATGAGATAATTCCCTTGATGGATGTGGTTTTGCAAGCAACACTTGCAAGATGGTCTAGAGCTCATTGCGATGCGTTCCTAAATTAGGATGTGTAAATTTGCTATCCTGTGCGAGTTCAGTGTTCGTAAAAGACGCTTGGATGCAATCCTTGTGTATGAGGGTTATACCTTCCCTCAGAAGCATGTTCAAGTATGCAACATTGTTTTAACAAAGGATGAATTTCATGTTGAGTTGTGGGTGCATCAACTTATCCATACATTGGCCACATTTCCTCAAGCCTGATATCTAAAACGAGAAATGAAGAGGCAAATGACTAGTTGGGACTAGTTGGGATAGATTGTTAGCTCAATTATGTAGTGACTTTTCCTTCTCAAATGAAGATGCGCAAACTGTTGAGGCCCTAAAAGCCATTAAGTGGGTACTATTCCCTAGTTGTAAGCCAATTATTGATTTTAAAAAGCAATGTAGGTTGTGGGATTCTATATGAGTCGGGATTCCAAGAAGTTGTCGCTTGGGGTAAAGTTAACCAGAAACTTGAAGAGGTTGATTTTGATAAATTAATGTATTTGTCCTTTAAGGAGTCTAAAGGTGAGAAGAGTACTAAGGATGATCCTGTGAAGGATTGTCTACATCTCAAAAGTTTAAGGTTGTGAAGTAACGCATTGAAAGTGAAGACAAACCAAAGTTGGCTTCTATTGGTGATTATTGGATGAAAAAACTACATAGAAAATCTTTGATTTGTTGAAAGAGTATGAGGATTTATTCATTGCGTTAGTTTTAGAACAAAGGCATAAAAAGAGATCTAGGTGAGATGAAGATTGTTCTAAAACATGATGTTAGGTCAATTAAGCATCAATGGTATCATCCAAATCTGTGAATTAAAGAAAATGTTAAAAGTGAAATTGATAAAATATTCGTTGTGGGTCACATATTTCCAATCGATGAAGCTAAATGGATTAGTCCCATTGTTATCCAAGATAAGAAGAATTAAGATCATATCAATGTTTTTATATATTATCGCAGTGTCAATAACGCCTGCATTCATGATCCATTTACCACTCCTTTTAGTGATGAAGTGTTAGACAGTGTTACTGGGAAGGAAGCCTATTCTTTTGCAGATGGCTTTTTTGGATATCATCAAGTCTGCATTGTTGGAGAGGTAAATCCCCTCTACGAATAGAGGTGATCCCTACTAGCCCAGAACGGGTCTAGAAACAATCAAATAATGCTATCACATAAGTCCCTAATTTCAAATAGAAAGTAGGTGAGGAAGACCTACTTGGATTCCAACTCTTTAGTTCGTAGAAGAGACGTCGCCCGTGCTCCTTTCCTTTGGCCGGTCACAGTCCTCCACTATCTCCGTGAATGGACACCTGCACACAAAGAGAACAACACAAACACAAGCGTGAAATCTAATAAATGCAATTATACATCAGTCAGGAAGGATATAACTCAACATTAATCATTACAACAATGGGAGTGGAACCATAATGATAGTCATCTATTATTAATAATCAACAAAGGAAAATACAACCAGCCTCCTGACGTCAAGTCCTCCTTTGGCTCGGTGCTCAGCTACACAAGTCTTGCAAAGCTTGAAGGGATGAGGGACAAGCCCTCCTCTCTCTTTGGTGACAAGATCTCCTCACTTAGGTTAAGCCTTATGGACACAAAGAAGGCTCTTGCAACTCTAATCTCTTGATATCTTCCTTTCAGCACCAGTACTATTACTACTACCACTAGCTTGTTCAAGGCATGGAGACAAGCTTTTATAGATGAAAGAAGAAGGGATAAGATCAATCACAACAATAATGGATTCAGCTTCATCACTTGGAAACTTCCATGGAAGGGTGGCGAACTACTTCCCATTTAAGGAGATTCGAAGCCAAACCATCCTCACTTAACATAGATTCAGTTGGTGAATGCGTTGGAGAGAACTTTCGGAGGTTGATTGGTTAAAAAATTTGCCCAAATAGGTTGGCGCGATTGCGAATCTGGGACAGAGCGCTAATAGCGCGCCCCTTTTATAGGATTTTCCCCATTGGCGTGGGAAGAACACAGTGGCCCAGTGCTAATGTAAAAAGGGCTATTTTTAAGGGCAAGATGCATGAGATGTCTTTAGGGCATATGAAGCTCATGTTCAGAGGGGAATGATGCAAGTGGTTTCAAGTCTTGTCACTTCTCACAAGTCCCGGAATGTGTCCTCCAAGGTGCAGGAGAGGGGTAACAGGGACGGTGACAAACGGTGAAAAACTATTGTGTAACAGATGCCCCCTAAAGCATGAGGCCCGAGAGAGAGAGGGGTGAAATGCTTTACAAGAATATGTGTGACTGAAACCACGGCTGCCGGAGAACCTGCGTAAAGAAGTACAACTGATATCTCAAGTACATGATATATGTGGTATGGGCGCAGCCATCCATAACAGAGTATATAAAAATTGGATCCCAGGCATGGACGTAGCCATCCGATGAGGATCAACGAATGGACTCAGGTATGGTCGCAACCATTCAATAAATGATTCATGTAATGATTACAATAATCCACAAAATGTAACCCAGATTTCAATATGCATAATCCGGGGTCTTGCGCTCCAGCTCGACCTGAACACAGTAGAAGTTCAAGCATGTGAATACAAGAGTCGAAGTCGAACATGCATGAACATCGTCTGATTACCAGTGAATGATGAAAACTGTTAACAGACGCGAGAGGTACCAATAATAATGACGATGGTCCTCAAGGTACTATAGGTGCAATCCACGACATGTGAATCAATGAGCCGGTGTCAAACACCCATAGAATCATCCGATCAGAGGCCAATGATGAAAATCTCGCGTCGAACATGAAGAACCTGCCATTGAGGCATGCAGGCTCCAAGGTACCTGAAGGGAGTCTCTAGGTCATCTTCCTGGATAATGAGCTGAAGTCGACAGGAAGTGATCTTAATCGAAGGTGGGCCATAATGTTTCCCACATCATCGACACGAGACAGAGAGGGACAACATGTTTTGTGCGAGATATCGGAGGGAGGTTGAGTATTCTACAGAGGTCAACTTCTCTTGAACATATCGGCAGCACAACAGCGGATTTGGCAGTATTTTATGTCAAATGATCAGGAGTCATGACGACGAGGCAATGAGCAGATGAATGGTAAAATAGGATAACCCAAACCCACGGAGGCAAGTGTGAAACAAGATGAGATGTCCCCACCGAAACACGAATGCAAACATGTGCCATGTTCAAGAGAGACATACTGTCGACGACGATGATTACGGTTCCTTTATTCCCCCACCATTTCTGGTGAGTACCCCGGTTATTTTTGGATGACAAGCTTTGACGGGGATAGCATATGCTTGAGAGGTGTCATCACGACGAAACCCGATGTCATTAAAGTTTTAACGAGTCTGACAAAGAAAAAACTCGGCGTCTTTTCATGTTTAGAGAGTTTGAAAAGACAGCAAAAAGAAAACTCCAAGGGTGTCCTTTTTCGTAAAGTTGTGTCTCTCGAACCCGAAAAAGTATAAAACTATGCTCGAAAGAACCGCCTGGCCATTACGACCGAGGAGTACTTTTCGTGAGTAGTGACACCAACCCAAAAAAGTAAAAAAGCGATTGATATCACGTCGTTTCGTTACCATTAACGAACCTGAAACGACAAAGGTCCGACGATCTTTTCATTTTTTAAACGGTCGGAAAAGAGTTTAAAGACGACCGCCTCTTATTTTAATTTTAACGAGTCAAGAGGAACAACCCGACAATCTTTTCATGTTTAGCGAGTCAGAAAAGAGCTGAAAGATGACTCCATAGTGAATTTTTCATGTATTTACCGAGTCCGAAAAAGTATAAAATACAACTCGTTTCACCATCGAAGCTGCATAAAAGACCTGTCACTGCACAAGAAGCAAGCGTAAAATCTATTTTCGACCAAAAATATATTAAAATCTTCAAAAATAGCCTTCTTAAACCCAAAATAAGTCAAAAAGTCTATAAATAGGGTGAAAATGTAAAAAATAGAATTACTTTTACTTTTTACCTCTTGAAGAGTGGGAGTGGTCTGTTTGGAGAGCAAACTTTAGGCGGTGATTACAGCCAATCCGTGCAACCATTCATGATTTCGTCGGCTCCAGGTAAGAGGCTCTTCCCTTAGCTCCATTTCCATACCATTTTTCATGCATTTGGTCCCTGATTAAGTCTCTGCAAGGAGGATTTCAAATTTAGGGCTTCGCCCCATTAGCGCGGGTTTCCGGCGCGGACCCGCGCTAATGGGGTAATTTGCCCAAAGGGGTCACGCTATTAGCACGTCTATTTTAAAAAGAGTCGCGCTAACCGCGCAACCCAAATTTTTTGATAGATTTTCCTATTGCATTCGAAATTTTCCTGGTGTATAAATTTACCAAGGTTTTAATGATGATTTATTTATCCTTGTGGGTGCAGGAAACTAGCAAAAATGGTGGTGGAATGGAAAGAACGAGAACATGATGCCGTGGATGCCTTGGCCATTGAGGATGTGGGGTGTATGAATGCTTTGAGGGACTGTGGCCTCAAAAAGTTCTTCCTCACATCATATATGCGATCTCAACCTGAATTGTTACAGTCCATAATTGATGCTTGGGATGTGGATGACCAAGTATTTCGTCTACGGGGCCAGACCTTAGAGCTGGAGGTATCAGATGTATACTTCATTACTTGGCTGTCATGGAGAGGGGCAATTCCCATTTTGACTGGAGGTAGACCTTCTAGAGAGAAGGTAGGCGAAGTAAAGGCCCGACTATGTCTGAAAGCACAATTTGGGAGGAACAGTGCCAAGGTGGCTATCAAAACCCTCCAGGACTTGACTCTGAAGGCGATATTATTCACCATCACACGTGCAGCTGGGGTACCAGTGCCCCATGAGGTGAGCAAGAATCATCTACTACTAGCGATAGAATGCCTCAGCCCCACCATCTTTGATTGGGCTATAGCTGTGACTACCAACATCAAAAGGCAGCTCACAAATTGTAAGCGTGCAGGAGTGAAACAGTTCGTGTATGGCTCAATTGTGGTGTCATTTTTCTTGTAACGATTACCACTTTTCCAGATCCAGGGAGCTGTAGTGGCTGATCCATTGCCACGAGAGCCTAGGATGGCTCGTTGGGCAGCATTGATGCCCAGGGGAGGAGGGGGCCAGGAGATGTCATGGCGGCCCGAATTCTTCATATCGCTTCCCCGTCAGCTGATTGTGGTAGAGGATTGGCCGTACGCGGGGACCAATTTCATGGGGGACCCAGACCTTCCACTGCCAGAGGGAGAGGAATGGGAGGAGGAGTTAGGTATGAACTCCTTGTTTTTGATGTTTTATGTATTTTCATTTTTTTTTGTCTTTTAATACATGCCTGTTCTGATGACGATTGTATGTATATGTAGATGTTGGCCCAAAGCGACGAGCCGGGCTGTCTCCTATAGCGCGGAGGGGCCAACCTGTAGCTGACCCTCAGGCAGGGAGTACCGTGGGGGAAGAGCTGATACAGAATCTCGAGGGACTCACCCAAGGGATTCTGGGTTAAGCTAGATTGCCGGACGTGCCTTTTGCATATCAGAGGCACACAGTGGGGGTGCCGACTCGCGTTCATCGCCTGCTGAGACGATTGGTGCGCGCGGTGACGTGATATCATGAGCACCACCGTGATTAGAATCCTAGGCTTTACTTTCTGCATATTTTTTGAGAGACATGTGTCTCAGATGTACAGAGAACACAGACTCTATCTATACATGTACACTTATTTTTTGAGCTCCTCAGTGCGCCACACGATATAATTATATTATATATATATATATTATATAGATATATATATATATATGATAGATATATATTACATGTTGTTATGTTTATTTTTTTATGCTTCTTGTATTATGTTGATTTCCAATTATGCCAAAGTCTGTCAATACATTGGTTGCTAATGCATCGCGTTTACTGTATTAAGTCGTCTTGGAATATGTTGATAAGTAATGAAATCAAAATCTCTTTCCAATAACTTAACACGTACATACAACCTTAAAATGAGATGATCTCTGATGGAATAACGCCCGTTGAGCTGGTGGACTACAAGTTGAGAATCCAAGTTTACAACCAATGTGCGAATGTCGAGGTTAATTGCCTCAGCTAATAATTCAATCACAGCACTATATTCAGCAACATTGTTCATCGTACAACCCAGACACACCCCTTGAATATCTACTAACTCACCATGAGGATCGCAGACAGGGAAAATTTTAAGAACCCCCCGCTAAATTTATAAATATAATAAATGGGCGAATCTCCATGGTATATAGGAAAAATGGAAGGCGATTTTATCAATAATATAATATGTATATATAATTTTTTGGCGAATCTCTCACCAGGCATGGCGAATATTTTACCCAATTATAAAATCTTCTAATATTTTGGCAAGTATTTCACTAAATAATAAAACTTTGTAAAGTCCTAGTGAATCTTAGCATTGTGAACTCTTAGAGAATTTTTTGTTTTGAAAAAGTATAAAACCATATATGACAAGAGCCACATGGTGGCAATATCACTATTTTTTTTCACATTTCCACGACATGGAACTTGTTTATAAAATTATAAAAAAGCCAACCAAGTCCCTTATAATAGGCAGGTAAGCTTATAATAGAGTCTGATACCTCTACTATGCTTGTCTTCGTTCAAGTGTCATATCTACTATACTTAACACTGTGAATCACAACTCTCTCAAAACTCAACTCTACAGTGTAATTAAAACCTTTGGAAATTGAATCTGACAACTCTATAAAAAGGATTAGTGAAATAGAAGCTTTTGTGAATGAGCCCACTAACTATCATTGATAAACAATTAATCTAGACTATGAAGTCTTCCATCTTGATCACAATCGTGCTCACGATCAAGGGAGTGCGACCACCTGGCTTGACATAATGGCCATCATAGGGTCACTTTGAATCTCCTTTCCTGTGTGGATGTTTTGACAAATCAATGTGAAATCAAAGTCACTTTGAATTTTCTTTCCTGCGAGGGATCACATCCACAGTTGATTAGTAAAAGATAATCTACTATATATTATGTTCAAGAAACTGACTACAATCTACAGTGGAAACGAGACCTGAATTCTTATTCTGAATTTGAATATCTTAGGAAAACATAAGAGATAAAAATGCATATGACCTTGGTAGCTATAAAACAATCACTCCATCATTACAAGACCACCTAGATTCTGGCGCTTGATCTAAATAATGGCACTAGTTGTAGTGCTTATTTGCATTAACACCATGGAAAAGCAACAACAATGTTTCTAAGCACTCTTACAGGAAAAGTTGTAATGTTCTAAGAATATTTAATGATAGCATCTAAACCTCGTATTATGGTGGGGAAACTAGGGAACCCAAATCTTGGAAGATATCTCATACCAAATCTGAGAAAAAAATAAAAAAGGGAAAAAATCAAAATCTATAATCAAGCAATGAATTTTTTACAAATCAAATACAATTCCTTTAACTAACAGTTAAATTGTGGTGATATATTTAAATATTTAGTAAGAGGGGAACTTCAAACCATGGAATATTACCTTTGTCATTACATTCATCCCTCAGTGACTGAGGTTACAAATCAATACTTATGGAAAGATTGTAAGAAATTATGTGAAATAGTAAAGCATAACCTCTATTTTCAAGCAACAAAATCAAGACATTGTTACATCTAGATCCATAATTGATACATAATCAATGAATCAAGTCCTTGTATGGCATAGGCTTGTTTCACAACCTCTATTTTCTCAATAATAAAATCAAGACACTGTATGTGGTTATTTCCAAAAGGAAACTACATTTTAATTTGGAAGAGGATCTTATCAAAAGACATGGATTTATTCAAAGCGACAAAGCCTAATGGGTTACTGAAAAATAAGTTGGAATATGGGATCATGATACTTAAATTGAAAAAATATGCTTTCCTTTTAGAAACATTACAGTTATACAATGTTTTCTGAAAGCATTAGAATTTGAAATTGGGCCTTTCTATCAAGACAAATTTTCATTAATAGAATGTACTTTCCTACCCGAAACGTTGTAGATATCGAAGAAAAACTTGAAAAGCATAAGAAAACTTAGCAATGTACTTTCTTTCCTTCCTTAACATTATTGAAGAGTTGAGGTTCCCCAAGTCATCAGGTAACATTCAAAGGAAATGACAGTTAGTAATAGTCCAATTCACAACTAAAGATGTGTCACAAATACGAGGGGGCATCTCCTCCAAATCACAAAAGTGCTCCAAGTTAAAATCTAGCATTATTGG
>APFE030968322.1:2237-26905 GCA_000404065.3 Pinus taeda | reverse complement strand
CCTCTTTTATAAATATGGTATTTGGGCCTTTGGCCCATAGGATTCACTTAAATAAAACCTATTCTTGAAAATGGGCGAATGGAAGGTTGTAATTCCTAATTTCAAGGGCTAAATTTACCTTTTTTACCCTCTCCCTTAAAATAAGGTGGGCTATTTGAGGTGATTTGTAAAAATGTACTATGATACAAAATATTCGCCCGCAAAAAATTTAAAACCCCTTAATTTCGCCAAAGGGCGAACATTCGCCCCTAAAATCACCCCTAAATAAAATATTAAACATAAAAAGTAATGAAATTAATACAGAAAAACTTATGTCAAGTGGGTTTAGCTTAGCTGGTAGGGAGGAATCAATATGTTCCTCTCCCATCCTCTCAAGTGGGTTTAGCTTAAGTGGTAGGGAGGAATCAATATTATCCTCTCCTACCCTATCTCTAGTCCGAGTGAGATTGCATACTCACATATTAATTGGGTAGTATGCATGCAAAATCATGTTGCCCAGTTTAAATGATACTAATTAATTTTTGAATGATGGATGTGTAGAGATGGGAAACTTAGACACAACTCAAAATTTCATTTACACTCCGGTTCCTTTAAGTTGCAAGAAAAATCTCCACTTTTGATTTGTTCGGACTCTCCAGGTATGACATAATTAAAAATTTTAATTTGATAATTGAGATTATTTCCAACACTCTCACTTAATCACAAATATTGATATTAATTATGTTGAAATAACCTCTTAGATGTACACAATTTTCTTTTGCTAATGGTTTGGTGAAGATGTCAACATAATCTTGAGATTCACAACGTTCCAAAACAAAAAATTCATTATTAAACAACTCCCTAATGAGATGATACCTTGTGTCAATATGTTTACTTCTTTTGTGAAAAACAAAGTTTTTGGATAGCGCAATTGCAAAATTACTATCACAATATTTTTTTGTCGTTTCTTCTTGTTCATGCAATAAATATTTCAACATTGATCTCATCCAAATTGTTTGACATTTTGTCCCTATTATTGTGACATATTCAGCTTCAGCTGTGAAAAGAGAAACAATTGGTTGTTTCTTGGAAGCCCCTGAAATAACTCTCGAACCCAAATGAAAAATATAGTCTCATCATGTGTTTTTTCTATCACCTACACATCCTACCTAATCAATATCAGTGTATCCAACTAGCATACAATCATTTTTTGTAGTATATAAAATACCATATCCTTTGGTTTCATTAACATACCTTAGAATTATTTCATTTGCTAGCCAATGTGTCTCCTTTGGTGTCTTCATGAATCTTGTGATCAAACTCACTACATACATTAAATTAGGTCTAGTTGCAGTCAAATACATCAAGCTACCAACCATGCTTTTGTATAGTGTTGGATTTACATTATTGTTGCAATCATCTTTTCTCAATTTCAAATCCATGGTTATTGGAGTTGGAATAGGATTGTTGTTTTTCATTATAAACCTCTCCAAGATGTATGTTGCATATTTTGTTTGAGAAGTAGAAATGGCATCTTCCATTTCCTCACATATATACCTAGAATGATCCAGTGGATATTGGTGGCCACCCGCCTATTCCACCTAGACCCCCAGTTGGTTTCATCATTTCCTTGATTATAGCAACATTTTCTATTTTTAGCAGTTTTTCGGATCCTAGACTTCGAGAGTTGTTTTAACCCCCTATATAATTTTTTTTTTGAGTTTCATAGTAGGCCCTTGGCTATAGGAAATGGCATGTGGAAAATATTAGTACTCATAGAGATCTTGCCAACAAGGTATCGTATGCGCTAAACGGAGATCATATGACGCAGTTATGATCTCAGGAAGTTAGTTGCCCAACTAACCCCAACTGGGTCCACAAACTCTTGGTGTTCCATCTCTTGGGGTTCGGGTTTTGGTTGTTTAGAGTTTTCCCTTGTTGTTCAATAATACAAAGGCCCTTGAGCGCCATTGTAGCATAGTTTAGAGGCATGTAGCTACCACATATCTCCTTAGAGATAAGCTACCATCACCCAGGCTAGTTTATTTCCATTTTGTTTGTAAGCATCTTTTAGTTCTTTGATATTAATGAAATGAAGATTTATTTATACTCCATCTATGCGTTTACGTTTATATCTATATTCTGTTGCATTCTTGCATAAGTCTTGATCAATTATATCAGAGTGGTCTTCTCTTCCTCTGTTTTTATTTGCATGTCCCCAATGAGGTCAAGGTATAAGGAGTTAGGGCTCGAATTGGTGAAACCTTTGCAAGACCAACCTTGCAAACCCTAACAACTTCCCATGTTATAAGAACAGAAAGACGAGGTAGCAAGAGATCCTTTCAAAATATTGCTCGAGGAAGCTCTCGAGCAACAACGAAATGCAATGATGGATAACTTTTCCTAGGTACTTCAATTGCTACCCACAAGCTACACATGTTAATCCAGTAGTCACTCTGGAGGCGCCACTCCCTTTAAGGTTCAAGTAAACTTTGACATTCCCATATTTGAAGGCCAAATAGATGCAGGCACCATAAATAGATGGTTAAATATCTTGGAGGGATATTTTTCGATTCATAACTTTTCCAAGTGAGAAAATATTACTTTTGCACTCCTTAAAGCCGCTCCCCATGTTAAGGACTAGTGGAACAATATTGTTGGAATTTCTAAGTCTAACTTTTAGAAACCCTTCATGTACTTTTATTATTTATTTATGTGTACTTATTTTGATTAATTAACAAGTTATTTAACATGTAAATACTAAAAATAAATATAGGTACATGATCAACACAGTACAGATCATCAACTGAAGGAAACAAAACAAGCACACAAGTGACACCGTTGTTTTTGTACCAATGTCCCTGGAAAAACCCAATGCGGGAAAACTGGTGTAGCTATCTGAGTGTTTTAATTATTAAGCAGTTTCAGAATACTATCTAGGTTCCAGAATTGGCTCACCCAACGGAAAATAATCTTAGCAATAGTACCTCTCAGTCGGAGGCAGATATTCCAGATAAAATCCCGGATAAACAATCCCACAGCTCTTAGCTCCTAATCTGCCTTAGAAAATCTTTGGCGTCTGCCTCTAGGGACTACGTCAGCACTTTCTAGCTCGGGGTCTGCCCAGGGTCACCCTAACTCGCCCCACGTCAGCCTCTGGAGGCATTGCGTCAGCCCTTAGAGTCTCTGCGTCACCTACGCTAGCTCTATGAGGCACTGTGTAGCTCTTGGTCGCCTCTGCGTGGGCCCTGACTAGCTCTCCATGATCCTCTAGCTGGCTTTGCGTCCCTTTCTCCCAGATTCTATGATGATCCTCCTGGTACTCTCTCTGCCTTTATGCTTCTGTATTCACTGCCCCTCAACTGCAATTCTGATGGCTCCTTCGATTTCCTTAGCAAATCCTGCCCCAGAAAATCAAATTCTTGATCAACCTGGTGTATTCTCCAAGTGACCCTCAAGTCTCCTCTTATACTTTTCTCGCTGACAATTCAACGACCAAGATTAAGTCCCTAATCAATGGCTAACTTTGGCTTAATCCATGACTTTTGGATCCTTCTAACATAATTTTATATTAATTCACATTAATATTTTATTTTCCCTCAGTTTAGACTTAGGAACTCCATTAAAAATATTAATATTTTAATATCTCCCAAACTGTTTAGAATCTGCCCAAATTATATATGAGTATTGGAGATCTCATGTTCTTTAGCCTCTCCACCAATTTTCGTTGCTAGAGCACATTCGATGATACCGCAAATCAACAAATATTGCCCTGTAAGAAGCTATGAGGACAAGTACATACAATGGACGACGTTGTAGCAACAAAGAGATAAATATGTGCATGATTTGAATAATCTTTTCCATACCCCGAACACAAAGTTGGGTATCAAATATTTAGAAAAAAATTGGTGTTCAAGTACCACAACTTCTTTCACAAATAAATTTAGGAGGAAATGGAGTTCCTTGCAATCTCCTCGCTTGGTGAAGCATATCGCTATGTCGCCAACATTAAGCAAAATTTTAAGCAAAATAAGCGAGACTTTGGATCTTCAAATCCGAAGCAAGGGAAAGGCTCCCCCATATCGCAGAACAAAGGAAAAATCCAAGGCGAGGCGACCCAAGAAAATGCGTTGAGCCCCAATAAAAGAACAACACTATGAAGACAAAGAAAGAAATAAGGAAATGGTGTGAGTTCCATAAAAGCCCCACTCACAACACAAGTGAGTCTCGATCCAAGCGGTGACTGGTGCTTGAGATAAAGGATTCTGAATTAGATGCATTCTTTTACTCCGAGTCAAAACCTGACAAGGGGAATGACAAAGGGAAAATATTATTGATGTAGAGCTCAATTCCGTCGTTGCCACCACCAAAATCCAAAAGATGGAGCCTGAAGATCCAGAGGAGGGGGAGTGGCTCTTCCACTCACAAATGTGTGTGAAGGGTTCTATGTTGCAGTTAATTATCGACAACAGAAGACAAAAGAACCTCATATCAGCAGAGGTCATGAAGTAGTTGGTCCTACTGATCACACCACATTCGCAGCCATATACCATCACATGTTTTCACTAAGGATGATATCTCCACGTCAGCTAGTATTATTGCCTTCCCTACAACATCAGTCCCTTCACATATGAGATACTATGTGATTTTTCTCCTCTTGAAGTTTTTGATGTATTATTAGGCCAACCATACTTGTGGAAGTGTCATGTTGTGTCTGAATCGAAACCTCATACTGTTATTATTTCTTTGGCCAATAAGTTATAGAAGATCCCGAAGGTAGCATTACCTACTGCTATCTCTTTGATTTATGTGAAGAAGTGCAATTAGACTGTTTCCCAGACTGGGAAATTTGTCTTCCTTATGATTCAGCCTCAGGGCAAGAAGAAGACTGTGGCCACATCCACAACCTCCAGACAGGGCTCCTCCACAAGGTAGCCTCAGATGGACAAGGTCGTGGAGGAATAGAGGGACATCTTCACCTCACCCATAGGGGTACTCTTGTGCTATCAAGTTAAGCACTCCATTTATTGACCCCAAGCATGTCACTACCCAACGAACCAATCTACCGATGATCTATTATATAAAATGAAGAAATTAAGGGGCAAATTCAGGAGTTGTTACAGAAATGGAACATCAGGCCATGCTCGTCACCCTATGGGAGCCCAATTGTGTTGGTACAGAAGAAAGATGACACCTGGATACTTTGTATTGACTATTGAGCGATGAATAATATCATTGTGCAAAAAAGGTACCCAATCCCACGGATTGATGACCTTTTGGACCAACTCAAGGGGACCAAATATTTCAAAAAGAGTGATTTGAAGTTTGGTTATCAACAGGTTCCAGTAGAACCTTTTAATGTGTGGAAGATTGCCTTCAAATCCAAGGAGGGTGTCTTCTAATGGATGGTCATGCCTTTTGGGTTGACAAAAGCCCCCACAAGCTTCATGAGGTTGATGGACGACATCTTGTGACCCTTAACCGACTAATTTATGGTAGTGTATTTGTATGACATCCCGATCTTCATCCAGAGTTCGAAAGATCATCCACACCATATTCAGTAGGTCTCCAAACCTTGTGACAACACAATTTGTGTGCTAATTTGGAGAAATTCACTTTTGGTATGACTCAAGTTCAATATTTGGGGTACATCATTGATGAGCGAGGGGTGCATGTGGACCTAGCCAAGATACAAGTAATTCAAGACTGACCATCCCCAACCACTCTAATAGAGCTCCACAAATTTCTAGTTCTTTCCAACTTCTACCACATGTTCATGTTGGGATTCTATCATATCACTTGGCCTTTGAGTCAAGTCACCAAGGGAGGATCGAAAGAAAAGTTCTGTTGGTTTGAATCCCAACATAAGGTGTTTTCCAAGTTGAAGCATCACCTCTGCTCTGCACCAGTTCTCACATTACCAGACCTGGAACAATCATTTCAGATTGAGATAGATGCCTTCGACTATGTTATTGGTGCAGTTCTTACTCAGTAGGGCCATCTAGTGGCGTATCATAATGAGACACCTTTAGACACAATCCAAAAGTATTCCACCTGTGACAAAGATATGTATTCCATTGTGTAGGTATGCTGACAATTCAACATTACATTATGGGGAAGGAAACAATCATCGACATAGACCACTGACCCCTGCATTTCACAAAAACACAAGGAAAGTTTCCGAACATCTCACTCGACCACAAGTTATGGTGCTCACCATTGTGCTCGACTCTTGTGGACATGAAACTTCGAGGTGGCCTCATCTTTAGAGGAGTGATCCAGAACTTGGCAACACATACTAGAGGCTTCTGGAAGACAAGAAGTTTCCATGTTTTCACCTCCAGGGCACACCATTATACCACCTGGGACACCTCTGTGTTCCTTCAAGTGAGCATGCTAATATGATTTGGGAGGCGCATGACAGTTGGGTCACTCAACATTTCAGAGTAGAGAAAATAGTTGTAATACTGGAGAAGTATGTTTATTGGTCGAACCTTCGATAGGATGTTGGGGAGTACATAAGATCCTACACTGCCTATGTCATTGCCAAACCTACAATCAAGAAGTAAGGCCTATATACTCCTTTGCCTACTCCTAGTCAGCCTTGAAAATCCATCTCCATGGATTACATGTCAGGCCTTCCTTCTATTAAGCATGGAAATGCCTATGTTTTCATGGTCATCAACATATTCTCTAAGATGGCCATCCTGGTGGCCTGCAAGAAGAGTATAATAACATAAGTCACTACTAAGCTCTTCATTTAATGAGTGTGGGTACACTTTGGGATCCCACAGTAAATTATCTCATATAGGGACAACAGGTTCCTAAATACATTTTGTTCAAGCCTCTGGTCAATGCTGGATACCAAGCTCACTAAGTCCACGACCTTCCATCGCAAAACTGAGGGCCAAATAAAGGTTATCAACAGGATGATCATGCACATTTTTCACATGTACCACTCAAAGCATCCACACACATCGGATGAAATCCACCCCTATGTCCAGCATAGCTATAATAGAACTCTCCATAGCTTGACTAGCCACAACCCCTTTCCAGTGGGGGTGGGATTCCAACCACTATGCCCCATTGATGTGGCCATACCATTTTTAGCTACTCAGGAAGATTCAACTCATGTCCAATTCGAAGCTGACAGGGCTAACAACTTCATTGAGCACATTCATCACATCCGCTAGCAAGCCCATGACATATTGGACAGAGCCAATGCCAAGCACAAGTAGTGTCATGATCAACATTGGGTGCCATACAAGTTCCATGTGGGCGATACAATTTGGTTACATCTACATAAGGAGTACCTTGTTGGACCTCACCATAAGCTTCGCCTACTCTGGTATGGTTCGTGCACCATCACCAAGGTTGTAGGGGACAATTCCTTCGAGCTTAGCATTCCATTGTTCCTTGGCTTGCACCTAGTATTTAATGTGGACTGGTTGTAACCATACTTTCCCCTATTGTTGGACATGTCTGGCATTGTTGATCAGATGACACCAACATAGCTTATCCCAAGCTACATCGAGCAAGCCACAATGGACAAGATCATGGACACATAAATCAAGAACACTTGCCAATAGAGGATATAGCTATATCAATTTGTCAAGGCAGGCCAACTCCTTCACTAGGGCAAGTGGTTCACCAAGGACCAAGTTCAACAAAAATTTCCTCACCTCATCGAGGCTCTCCACGCAATGGGGACAATTTCTTCCCAAGGGTGGAGAATTGATCTAGGTGGATATTGGTGGCCACCTACCTATTTTGCCTAAACCTCTAATTAGTTTCATTTTTTTCCTTGATTATAGCAGCATTTTCTATTTTTAGTAGTTTTTTAGGTCCTCAACTTCCGGAGCTATTTTGACCCCGTAAACGACATTATTTTAAGGTCTATAAAAGGCTGATATCCAAAGATAAGGGCCTACAGAAAATCTTGTAGTACTGAGAGAGATGTTTCCAACAAGGTATCGTATGCACCAAACGAAGATCATATGACCAAGTTACAACCCCGAGAAGTTAGCTGCCCACCTAACCCTAACGAGGCCCACAAACTCTTCATGTTCCATCTCTTGGGGTTAGGGTTTTGGTTATTTAGGGTTTTCCCTTGTTGTTAAATAATAAAAATTATTTTGAGCTTGATTGTAACACAGTTCAAAGGCATGTAGCCACCACATCTCTCCTTAGAGAAAAACTACCATCACCCAAGCTAGTTTATTTCCATTTTGTTTGTAAGCATCTTTCAGTTCTTTGATATTAATGAAATGAAGATTTACTTATGCTACATCTCTGTGTTTATGTTTATATCTGTATTATTTTTCATTCTTGCATAATTCTGGATTATAGAAAGTACCTTAACGACCCCAAATATGTCATTCCAAATTCATCTTTCATGACTTCTTTGAAATCAAGAATGAGAAGATCATCACTTCTTGTGAAAATCAGATCATTTATGTTAGGATACTCCAACACATAGGAAATAGCTAAGTATAACTTGGTTTGGTATAGAGTTAGGTAAAGTGTGTTTCTTTGCTATGTACTTTTGTAATTTACAATCCGACGGTCACGATATGTTCTAAACATGAAGTGATCTGACGGTTCATTCTCTCCTCGATATTACTTACACTTGATCCATGACTTAACACCCGATTAGTCCATGATCTCTATTTAAAGAGCATGGAGAGTCATTTGTAGGATGACCGTTCATGAGAGAAGCTTATGTAAATTTTATTTCTTTTATTAATAAATTGTCTGAAGTGGATGCGTTGGCTCAGGCCGTGGACTGTTTCCCTATTTGAGGGTTTTAACCACGTCATGAATATTGGTGTGTTGGTCTGTGATCTATTTGTGAGTAGTGTCCTTTGGTGTTTTGTCTGAGGAAGTTACCCTGTAAATTCCTACATTGTATCAGAGCCAAGTTGAGGGCCGCATCTGTTGGTGATCCAAATCCAAATCTGGTACAACTGCATCTGATTGTCGTGTCCTAGATCTACTTTTTCTGACTGCTTTCGGGTTGAGAGGACTGCTCTATTGTGTTAGGAGCATCTTTTCCAGTGAGTAACCCCTTTCATTTCATGCGAAAATGTTATCGGTAGCCCCAACTACGTCATTTTTAAGATCTGGAGGTATACAGTCTTTATTTGCAGTTTTAGTTATTCATTTGTCTGTTTAGTTTGGTTTATTTAGCTCTCTGTTTTCTCTATTACCGGATCTATACTTTTCATTTTTGCATATCCTCTTTGCCCTGCTACTCTGTGCAATCTGGGCAAATCAGAAACAGAAAGGAATGATTTTTCTCATGCGTATGCTCTTTTCCACCGTGGCTTAGTGTGATCTTGGAAAATCAAAAACATTGAGGAAAATATATAGGTTTTGGTGAAAGCTAATTTTAAGCCATAAGGTTTGGTTTTTTTTTTGTATGTCTGTGTTGGGTTGTGTGGTTTTTTTTTTGTAGGCAAAAAGAGTTTTTTCAAGTAAGCATGCACCCCAAAGCTTTAGTGACTAAAAAAAATAAAAATCATTCATCTTTTCCAAAAATTACTAACCTTTTAAACTAGCTCACTTGGTCCAAAGTTACTTTATGAGAATAGAGGTCTTGAGTTCAAGTCTTTCTTTTTGTTGAGTTACTTTTTCAAAAAGCACATGTAACTTATGTTTTAAAG
The DNA here is from genome assembly GCA_000404065.3 of Pinus taeda. Classification (NCBI taxonomy): domain Eukaryota; kingdom Viridiplantae; phylum Streptophyta; class Pinopsida; order Pinales; family Pinaceae; genus Pinus; species Pinus taeda. Next base: position 17,261 of record APFE030968322.1, on the reverse strand, counting down.
TTACTTTATGTAAAAGTGTTCTCACCCATTATAAAAATTGAGTCACTTATAATTCTAAAGTCTCATTATCTTTTATTTAAGCTACAATTTAGTGGGAAACTCATAAAGTACCATTGTAAAAGTGACTTTCACTTATTTATAAAAGTGGGTCACATATATTTTTTTAAAAGTGAGCTAATTAGATTAAGTTTGGAAATGTGGGGGATATTTTTTTTAAAATATAACATTATCATTCATTTCCACACATTCACGCACTTCGTTGGCATCTTCAACAACTTTTCTTTAAAAAACCATAACTTAACGTATAAAGATTTTTCAAAAGACACATTGAAGATTTTGGTCGACGCATTTCAAACCAACAAGTGTGGTTCATCATTAGGAAGCCATTTTCACAACCGTTTTGTTTTAATCAGCCTATTTTTTCGAGATCTTTCCATTGGAACACTTAGTTTCAGCATCTATAGTTTCAGTTTCTATTAAAATGGAAATTCCATGCTAAGTTATTCTTAACAACACCAACTACTTCCAATGGTGGTCTTACATTGTGGATTTACTTAGAAGTAAAGGTCTTTACATAATAGCCTTAGGCCAAGAAACTAAACCTAAAGATGAAGATAGGTAAGCCAAATGGAAAAATAGGCAAGAACAAGCACATGGGTTGATAGGGATCTCTATTTCTCCAGACCTTAGATTCCATATCGCAGAACTTGATACTCCTAATGAAGCAATGAAATAACTCACTAAAGTTTTTGGAATTAAAAATTAAATTAGAATCCATCAACTCGAAAATGAGTTGCTTCTGTTGGACCCCAATAATATTTCTTCCATTGAATATTTTTTGTCCAAGTTTAAGACCCTTATACTTCTTTTGGAGGGTGTTAAGGTTAAGAAAGAAGATGGTAGCCTTATCTATTCCATTCTTACTAAGTTCGGACCAGCCTACTCTATGTTTATTTCCACTTTCCATTCTACTAGAGAAGCCTTTATTCCTCAAGGACAAGATTATAAGTCCCCCTCTTTTGATGCCTTCTGCGATTCTTTAATAAGCGAAAAAGAAAAACTTTTACATCTTGGTATTCTTAATCTTGGAAATTCTTCTAAGAGAGCCTTAGCCACCCAGCATCAAGTAAATTAAAAGAATCCTAAGAAGCAGTATCCTAAAAATAATGGTCCTAAACCAGACAAGTGTCCTAAGCAACTTCAGTCTCAAAATGATAAGGAAAATATAAAAAAAGGAAAGAATACTAATATACATTGCCACTTTTGTAATCGAGATGGCCACTTAGAATCCAAATTCTTTAAGAAGATGGAAGCCTTGGAAGCAGCAATGAAGAAGCATAACATCCATTTGGAGCACTCTTCAACTTCAACTTCATCTTCAGGAATAACACTTTCTGCATGTGGTTTGTCAAGCATCTCGGTCTGGTTATGCACTAAATGTATCTTCTTCTTCTCATTCTCATGAGTGGCTCATTGATTCTAGAGCTTCTTATCACATGGAAAAAACAAAGGCATGTTTTCTTCTTTAAATGATTGTAACACCAAAAATATATATGTTGGTGATGATAGATCTCTTAGTGTTGTAGGGACTGGAACTGCTCATCTAGACAATGATCAATTTAATGATGTATTATGTGTTCCAACCTTATCCTGAAACCTTCTATATATATATCAGATAACTCATTTAGGTGAAGGTAAAACCATTGAATTTTCACCTCACGATGTTGTAATTATGGACCTAAGAGATCCTAAACAGATTTTAGCTACTGGCATTGCTGATGATTCTACAAGGTTGTATAGGTTTAACAACTTTGGGTCATCAACTCTTCCCTCGAGAAACATAAAACTTTAGAACCTAAGAGTGAAAAATGTACTTTTTTTGGATATTCTGAAGATGTCAAAGGATATAGACTTATTCCACTTAAGTCCAAAAATGTTATCATTAGAAGTGATGTAGAGTCTGCTGAAAATATATCAGCCTACGAGCCTAGTTTGGAGGATGTGCCACCTCTCTCTATCCCTTCTACTTCTGAAAATAGTTCTTCTTCAGATGATGACAACGAGGATGGGAATCCTCCCCCACCTTCTTAGGATCCTCCTTCAGCTCCTCAGCTTCCAAAATGGGTTCATGCTACTCGGGATGCAGAAGGTGCTCTTACAGGTGATCCTACATATCAGCGACATACACGTTCTTAGTTCGATAGATCCTCTTCTTTACTGGCTCAAGCTTCAGCGAATTGTGATCTTGACACCTTTGTAGAAGCCTCAAACCATCCAGATTGGGACACAACTATGAATGAAGAATGTTACATAGTATTTCGTCACCGTCCCTGTTACCCCTTCTCCCGTACATTGGAGGACCTATTCTGGGACCTGTGAGAAGTGACATAACCTAAAAAAACTTGCATTGTATCCCCTTGAGTATGTACTTCATATGCCCTGAAGACGCCTTCTGCAAAATACCCATAAAAATAGCCCTTTTTCCATTGGCGTTGTTCCTCAATGTATCACTCACACCAATGGGGGAAATCCTCCAAAGAGGGCGTGCCAGCTGGCGCTTTGTCTTAAAGTCGCATTAGCGCCAACCCAGTTGGGTAAAGTTTTTAACAAACCAACTTGTGAAGATTCTTCCTAACCTATTCATGAACTGATTCCAGCTTGAGTTAGTTCAGTTGGGCTTCGAATCTCCATAGAAGGGAAGTAGTTCTCCACCTCTCATGGAAGCTTCCTAATGATAAGGCCAATCCCATGAATCTTGTGGATTATCCTAACTCCTTCTCCTCTCTCTATATAAGCTTGTCCTTTTTCCTTTGACAAGCTAGTTAGTAATTCTACTCTTCAAGCTCCAAATTCTAAGTCCCAAAGTATGAGAATTGCTAAGCTCATGCTACAAGAGGCCTTGTTCATCCCCATAAGGCTATATCTTTAAGGAGGAGATATTTGTCCAAGTAACCAATGAGAGAGAGGCTTGTTCCCCATTCCCAACAAGCTTTGCAAGGCATGTGTTACTGATCACCCAGCCAAAGGAGGATTTGACGTTAGAACTTGGTTGTATTCTTATTTGTTTATCAATAATAATAGGCGACTATCATTATGGTTCCACTCTTATTGTCTTTATAATGATGTTTGAGTTATATCCTTTCTGACTGATATATAGTTGCATTTCTTGGATTTTATGCTTGTATTTGTGTTGTTCTTTGCATGTGCAGGTGTCCTTTCACGAGGATCGTGGGGATTGTGACCAGCTGGAGCGAAAGAACGGGAGCGACGACTCTTCTACAAATACTAGCGTTGGATTCGAGGTAGGCCCTCATCATCGGTCTTTACTTTGCAATTAGGAACCTATGTGTTAGCGTTGTTTGATTGTTGCTAGACCCCATTTAGGCTAGTGGGATCGCCTCTGTCAGCAGAGGGGATTTACCTACACAACCAAGAATATCGTTCATTATGGGAAAATGATACATGGGATCTAGTTCCTCTTCCAAAACGACAAAGACTTGTTAGATGCGAATGAGTTTATAGAACCAAGTTTGGACCAAATGGAAAAGTTGATAAACATAAAAATCATCTTGTTGCTAAGGGTTTTTCACAAGTTGAAGGCATTGACTATACTTAAACCTTCTCCCCTGTTGCCAAAATGAACTCTATCCACCTTGTTCTTCCCCTTGCTGCCTATTTCAAATGGGAAGTCCATCAAATGGATGTTAAATCCGCCTTCTTGCAAGGGACTTGCATGAAGAAATCTATATGGAACAACCTCCTGGCTTTATGAAAACAAACTCCAGCCTTGTATGTTGGCTTAAGAAATCCCTTTATGGTCTCAAGGAAGCCCCTCAGGCTTGGTATGCCAAAATGGATAGATTTCTTTTAGATACTAGATTTTCTAAGTGTCATTCTGACAATACTATCTACACCAAGAAAGTGGGTAAGTATCTTATCATTATTGTTCTTTATGTTGATGATATTATACTTACTGGTTGGCAGACTTAGGACACTTGCATTATTTTCTTGGTCTTCAAGTCTTGCAATCCAAGGAAGGTATTTCTCTTTCCCAATCCAAGTATACCTGTGATCTTCTATTCCACTTTCACAAGGAAGACTGTAATTTGGCCCCTTCTCCCTTTCAGTCTAGAGCCAAATTTTTAGTCACTTGTACTTCCCCTGAAGTTGATGCTACCTTATACTATCAGCTTGTAGGAAACATTTTGTATTTGACCCATACTCGTCCTTACCTTTCCTTTGTTGTTGGTCTTATTTCTCGGTTTATGCAAAGCCCACATGAAAGTCATTGGAAATTAGCTAAAAGAATAATTCATTGTGTTCGAGGTATAGTTCAGTTTGGGATTCATTATAGTGCAGAAGCATCCCCTCTATTGGTTGGTTTCACTGATTCCAATTGGGTTGGTGACCTTGATGATCGGAAATCTACAGCAGCTTATGTCTTCACTCTTGTTTCTAGACCTATTACATGGGCTTGCAAGAAAAAAAGTGTTATTTCTCTTTGTTCAGTAGAAGCAGAGTATCTTGGCACCATGGAAGCTAGTAAGGAAGCCCTGTGGCTTCGTCATATCCTGTCAGAGTTTGGCTTTCAGCAGCAACATCCGACTACACTTTGGTGTGATAATCAAAGTGCCATTCAACTATGCAAAGATCCAGTCCAGCATCAGCATAGAAAACACATGCACTTCATCAGAAAGCTCATTCATGACCATGTTCTTGAAGTGAAATATTGTTCAACCGATGATCGAGTTGTAGACATATTTACAAAGGCTCTCACAGAGGTAAAGTTTACTAAACTTCGATTTATGGTTGGATTTTAGGAAGTTGTCACTAAGGGGGGATATGCTCTAATGCCTCGTTCCTTCTCCTATTGTGTCATATTTGTACATTCTTCAATCCTATCCCAAGTTGTTCTTAAGGGGGGATGTTAGGATATTCCGACACATAGAAAATAGTTAAGTATAACTTGGTCTAATATAGAGTTAGGTAAAGTGTGTTTATTCACTATGTACTTTGTAACTTACAATCTAATGGTCATGATATGTTCTAGACATGAAGTGCTCCAACGGTTCATTCTCTCCTCTGTATTATTGACACTTGATTTGTGGCTTAACACCCGATTGGTCCATGATCTCTATTTAAAGAGCATGGAGGGTCATTTGTAGGGTGACCATTCATGAGAGAAGCTTATGTAAATTTTATTTCTTTTATTAATAAATTTCTTGAATTGGCCGCGTTGGCTCAAACCATGAACCTTTTTCCTCTTTGAGGGTTTTAACCACATCAAGAATATTGGTGTATTGATCTGTGATATGTCTATGAGCATTGTCCTTTGGTGTTTTGTCTGATGAAGTTACCCTGTAAATTCCTAAAATTTACATATAAACCATAATTAAAATCTCGCCATCACTTTATTTGATATAGACGGTAGGCTCACCATCAATTTTTCTAAATACATTGTCTAACAAGTATGCATTCATCCTGCTATACCATGTGTGCATTACTTGCTTCAACCCATAAAGAACTTTTTTTAGTCTATATAATGTCTTCTTTACCTTGAACCTCATAACCAGGTGGATGCTCCACATGTTGGGAATAATATTGAGAAGGGGTGGTGAATCAGTATTTACAAATCAATAACTTTTTCATTTCCATAATCAAATTTATATCCGCTACTTCAGTGAAGGGATCTCGTGTGTGCACGCAAGTGTTCTTAAGGAAACCATCATATATCCAGTGAACTTATGATTCATTTAATTCATCATATGTTGATCTTTAATCAGTGCATCGATACTTTATTAAACATTAAACTATAACTATGTGCATTAATAACAAAATAAACCATCACACATAAGCAATGCACATGAACACCAAGATTTAAGGTGGAAACCCAATGCAGGAGAAAAACCACCAGTGGACATAGTACATAGGCACCCACCTGCAGAAGGATACAACCTTCTCTTATTCTCCAGCTTCTACTGGAAGGGAGCTACAACCCCATAGCTCTTGTACTAGCCAATAAGTTTACTAGTACGTAGACGCCAGCCTATAGAAGGCTACAACCTTCACTTGTTCTCCAGATGCTACTGGAAGGGAGCTCCAACCCCCTGATCAAATCACCAACCACTACTGGCACGAAGCTTCAACTTCATCATTGAAGGCTCTAACCCTCAACATCCTCCAGGGACCACGTTTCATGAATTTTCAGATTAGATACTCCTGGTACACACCACTACAATATGAAGGCCAAGTTTCATCAAATTTTCACACTTGACCCATTAGTAACATTAAAGCTCAAAATCAATCACCACTACAATACAACCATCAAATACATCTACATCAACCAATCACTAAAATCCAATCATCAACCTATGATATAACTGAAACCCAATCATTAATCTCTGAATTTATCATAACTAAACCAATCAATCATTGACACCTCTAACATACTGAATCAAACAATCATTGAACCTCGGACACAATTGAATCAACCATTCATTCAAAGTGTAATAAAATTTAACCAATCAGAGAGATCACTGCAACTAGTGCAAAGATCGGAACCCAGAACACTGCATCAATAACCAGAACTAATTGTAACCTCAAAATTCATGTGTTAGAATGTATACGCTCCTTCAGTGAAGTCAACCTGTGTGTATACACTACTTCCTTTAGCCCAACCTGCATATACGTCTAAATATACTGAATCATAAAACCTCTGAACCACAAATTGTACCAATCAATGACATTATGAAGATCTATTGTCGTATTTACAGAGTTCTAAACAGATAGCAGCAAGGACCACCTTTTTTACTCAATTAATTAATCAATAAGACACAAAATCTTTATGCATTCAATTTTACTTTCAGATCTAAGAAGACTTCATTGATAGACAACAATAAAACAATATTACTAATCAAATAGATCAATCATCCCTGAACAACAAACTTTTCTTTTGCATATGCTACTTGGAAGAGCCAAACCAGTGTGTATATGCACCTTCACCCAAGCGAACCAGCGTATAGATCTGCAAATACTTACTTATAACTTCACAACTATTCCATACTTTAGTCATACCCAGATCATAACGTATAAAGGATAAAACATTTGTTAGAACTCAAATCTAGACCATCCATTATTAGATCACATCAAGATAAGTCATTATGATCCCAATCCATCATTAGATCTCCTTCATCATCAAACACTTAGGTGCATACTTAGTCCAGATCAAGCAAAGCATTAGAAACCCATAACATGCAAATTTTATTTTGATCTAACACTTCATAAGATATTCATTCCTTGTACACTTATCCCTTTGATATTCTCCTCCTTATATAGTTTTAGCTTTTCTCAATACCTCAAACCAAAAACTTGGACCAATAGCTTGGACCAAAACCTTGAAACAAAACATCAGACCAATACCTCGGACCAAAACCTCGTACCAATATTTTAGACCAAAAACTCGGACCAATACCTCGGACCAAAACCTTGATTTTCCATCCCATACACGATTTTCCTTCGATGAAAGTGCATACATACATATATGCTTCTTCTGTTTTGTGAGCCTACGTGTATATGCTACTTGGACAAGGTGAACCATCGTATACTTTTTAAACTATTCTCTTTCTTCAATTTCTTGATTCTGATCTATATCCCTTTGTTCCTTCATCCCATTATTTTGTACCATTACTTTTTTCCCTCCAAATAGACCTGTTATAATGTGATTTGCCATATTACTTCTGAAATGATTCCTGTGAAATGCCCTACATTTTGTCACATCTGTAAACACAACTACCATGCATTTTGTCACATCTGATATCTCTCTTGTACATTCATCTAGTTATGTAATTTCATCTAGTTACCCTATACAAGTGAGTTGTTCAACTACAAGTGGGTTTCCATCAAGTACAACAAATACATCATAATGCCAACAATCACCCCCTTTGGACTTGATGGAAACCATATTGGTGTTGATTACTTCAAGCTTTAGAACCTGTTAGATGTATCAAGAAACACCAGGATACTCTCCCCCTTTGACATCAAGGGAAGAGGGAAGGCCAAGATGGTGAGCTCCGGTATTGCAACAATAATGTTGCAACTCCTGGGGCTTCCTTCTTTACTTTTATCAATACGATGGTTTGTAGCAAACTTGGAAGCGACGATGCTGTATGCACAAGTACTAGCTCTTACTACAGGCTATCACTTGGTCAACTGGTGCAAGTTCGCTAGGAGCTTAAGCCAACTTCTATGAATTCTCAGAAGAAGCTTTTGACTGTGATTAAAGAAAGCTAACTCGATAGGGGCTACTCTATTTGCAGAAAGAGAAGGAAAACTGAAATGTAACGCAAACCCTAATTTACCCACTAACCCTACTTTTGCAAGAAAAGAGATGAAAACTGATGGGATGAGTGCCATTGATGACTAAAAAGGTAAATTACATTTATTCAAGCTACTTTTGAATAGAAATGAGAAGAACACATCTTTTTGTACTTTTGAGTGGTTTTATGTGAAATTATTATGCATGTGATTTATTTGGTTGTGAGTGTGCAGAGGTGTAGTGGCGAAGGGAGGTGGAGTTGGTTGTCGCAGAGGTTGAGGAAGGTGTGGAGAGGTCCTAAGAAGCCCCTAGTACCCTTCTGAACACTTTCATAGTGATTGGACTTCGAAAAATCACTCACAAGAAATTCTACAGGAGGCTGCAGGGAATCTACAGGAGGATCTAAAGGAGAATCTATAGGAGGATTCCGAGAGCTATTTTTGGAGTTTTGAAGGTGGAAAAATGATGCGAAAGGGTAACTGAAGGCTAGATGAAAGTGTTGAGGTGTTTGGAGCTTGTCAAAGAAGATCACGAAAGAACAGGATGGTTGGATTTGTTCAAATGGCAAGAAAGAAGCTTATGGAGAAAAACACAGAAATTAGGGCAGATTGGCGAAATGTTGCAAGTGACTTGGGAAATCTATGAGAAGTGAGCTGGTGCTAGCTATTTTATGCATGTGTGGTGAGCTGAGGTGTCTTGCAAGAGATCTGCACATCTACTTACAAAAACCGTTCAAAGAAAGGACTAAAAACTGAAATTTCTCTAGCTTTACCTAATTTCTGACCTACAAACAGAAAATGTTGAACATGAACTTGTGAACAAAAAATCATGCAGAGATCTATTATAAAAGAAAAGGAAATGATCTAGGCAACTGAATATAAACCAATATCAATATTTCCAAACCAAGGTATCACACTAGCAGTTGCACGAAGGAGCAAAAACTGTGTTTTTGGTGGCAGCAGTAGTGCCTTGACCTCAAATCATAGTCCCAGGAAGGGAGAAAGCAGATCAGGGCCTGCTGTTGGCCTTTTTGAATCTTATTCTATCACTGTAGTAACCTACTTGGGCAACTGAAACAAAAACAACTATGCTAACCATCAAAAGCAACCTAATCCAACAAAGTAAAGTGAATCTATGCAACATAAATTAACTCATGAACTGAAGCAAAAACATATAAGTACATAGTAGGAGGTGTTGGGAAGCTTGGATTGGGCCCTAACGCAAGAGCTTCAGCCCTATGAAAGAGATCAGTGCTCGCTCAAAAACTATTTCATCTTCATTATCAAAAAGAGCAGTCATTACATAAACTGTTTTAAAAAAGGAACTGGAAAATGAGCTAAACACAATGCTACACAAAAGTGCAAAAATCTACTAATAACTAGCTAACCTAATGAAGCTCTAATCCCCCTTATTTATACAAATGGAGTCCTCCAACAGTCCTCCTAAAATCAAGGAACTCGACTTCCTAGAACTTGAGATAAACAACAGTCCTTCTTTACTTGCTCGGCTGCCCCTTGGAATCATTAATGTGGACCTTTGTGCTCTGAGTTGTTGATGGAGGATTTGACGAAAGGGGTCATAAATGAAGGAGACACCCACCCTACAAGTCCTCTTCCCTGTTTTCCTCGAGTTTTGCCTGCCATTTTCTCATAAATCCCCTGAATTTGTCCAAAATTGACCAAAAAATCTGCATAAGGCACACATTAGACTACATGGCAAAATGACTAACCCAATTCACTCTACCATAAATATATTCCAAAACATGCAATAAACTAATGTGAATGGTGGATTAAGTTGAAATAAGAGGCAAAATGAGCCCATATAATCACCCATTTCTGGGGCTCATCATCACCCCCTATTGAATGGGCTGCTCATCCTCTGAGCAACTAATCTAACTCTTCATCCTTGATAGCTCTGATAGATTCCCTGACATCCCATGCCTCTAATGTGATATCTTCCTCTTTATCATGGAAAATTTCTTTCCTATCCACTTCTTCCCAATGTTTCTATTCTTCCTCCTCTTTTACTCCTTCCATCAGTTCTAGTAGCAGTGGAGGACTGAATTTAAGGCCAATCCAATTTTCATTCAAGCTTTTCATTGATTCCTTATACAGGGGCACTCCCCTCATGGCTTCCCTCATCATGTTTGGGGAGTGATACTCCCTGATCCGTAGGATGTGTGGTAATGTATTCCACCTTCTCATGCAGGCATGAATGTAGTCATCTCTAAACAATCTCTCCATGTCCTCGAAATGAGAAATAGCCTGAGCTTGCTTGTCAACATAGTCAGGGACAACTTGAGGATTCGCTGCAAGGTGTTGGTGGGCATAGATGAGAGCCAAGGGTTCTGTTAGTTCTGCTCTAATCATTAGGGGTTCACTCAGCTCTTTTTACTTCATTTTCTGGATTTCTACTCCACTTTTCTCTTCATGGCTCATCCAAGATGCCATAGCCATCAGCTGCAAGTCTTTCAATGCAACATTTGGATCCCATAATTTCATGTCAGTAAGTGCCATGTTGTGCAAGTAAAATTCTGCTACATTTGATTTTTCCTCAGCTGAACTGTGATCACATAAATGCATGAATTGGCCATAATCCTGAAAAGGTATCCTGCCCCTTTGGGCCAGTGTCTTAATATGAAATTCGAGCCACTGATCCTTGAGGGACAATGCATATGATTTGGCTGGCTTCCTGCACTGTAATGCTTCCATAGCCCAGCTGGCCATGCAGGGTAACTGGGCTTCCTTTTCCTGTAGATGCCTTCTCAAAATCAATACCTCATTTTCTGCCTTGGATTGCCTTTCATGTTACTGTTTTATCAATGTCTCACTGTCTATCTGGGGTTCCTCTTCCTGTTGTTGTCCTTTTAATACCGCACTGCCTATCTAGGGTTCCTCTTCATGTTGTTGTCTTTTTAAGGTTGACAGATCCTTTCCTCCTTGAGGTTCCCTCTCTTGCAGCCGCTTCTTCAACATTTTATTTTCATCCTCCAATTGAGCTCTTCTGATGCTTTCTGTATGCCTGACCATGCTCAATTATTTACCCATTTCTTTCAACTTGTTTTCCATGTGCCCAATGTCTTCTACCCCTTTTGATTTTTCAATTTGCATCCATGTATGGGTCTTGACTCTTTCCTTTTCCAGCTCGAAGAAAAGAGGGACTACAAACGTTTGTGGGATGATCTTCTCACCTTCTAGAAGGTTGTAGCAGGAGCCTAAGTTAGGCTGAGGTTTAGGCTCTGGTATTTCTTTTTCCTTGTCTTCCTCCTGGGTCTATTCTTCTACCTTCTTTTCAAGTTTTTCAGTTTCTTTGAGCTTTGCCAATGTCTCCTGTAGGACTGCTTTAGAGTCCATTAGTTTGATCCTTTCTTTTCAGGTAGAGGTCTTACAGATCCCTCTTTCGTAAGTGATGGATTTTTTGGAAGGATATTCCTCCCTTGTTGCAGTAGGGACATCCTCAATGATGATGGGCTCCTTTGAAGGTGGCTGAGGCTTCCCCATCTTGATTCTGGTGCTCTTTCGAGCCTTGAAGAACATAGATAGTTGTCTCTTCCTTTTTCCCTTGGGCTTGGTTGGAGTACTAAGTGCAGCAAGAGCAACTACTGCTTCTCTTTCTAGTGTCTCAGGAGACACTTCTTCTTGCTGTGCTTTTTCTTTTTCATCTGCTGTTTTTCCTGTTTCTGTTGTCTCTGATTTTGTTTCTACTGCCTCTGGTGTTGTTTTCTCCTCTGCTTGCTGAGTTTCTACCTTTCTTGTGGCAGACTTTTTCTGAGCTGTCTTGGACTTCTTCTTTTCAGTTCTTGTCCTCTTCTTTTTGTCTGTTGTGGTTTTCCCTTTTCCTACTTTTGATGCTGTTTTCTTCTCTGCTTTAGGTTCATCTGTGGTGGTGTCATGTTTCTCCTCTCCTCTCTGTTTTTCTTCTATTTCTTCTTCCAATTGAATGTTCTGTTCTTCTTCATGTATTTCCTTCTCAGCTTCCTCTTTTTGTTCCCCCTGTTCACTTCCAGATGGACTAAGGTCATCAATGAGAGTTTTTATATCATCTTTTTTGGTCATGTTCCTGAAAATATCCCAGGCTATAGGGATTGTGTAAGTGTGGAGGGCATCCTCCACTAGCAATTTAATGAGCCCATGGTGAGCCAGTTGGTCTGGAACCCCTGCATTCAACTTGGTGCTACACTCTATTAAGGATTTGAGGAGAAACTATGGAAGACTGAGTTTTTTGGATGCAGGCAAGTCCATGCCATATCTTAGTTCATGTAACAGTCTGAAATGATAGCCATAGACTATGTTGTATCTTCCTTCACAAGAGATATATTCTATGATCTGATAGCTGACCTCACCCCATGGATAAGGTACACTTGTCCTCCCGATCCCATTCTTATCCTCCACAGGATGTTCATCAGGCTGGAAAAAGGTCTTCTTAGAAACTTGACCTAGTAGTTTCTCTTCTTTGCTCCAGGTGAGCCCAAGTGGAAGACTTGTAATTATGCTAATGAACTCTGGTGTAATTTCTATGGTTAGACCCCTAAAACTGACTGTAGCATGGGTTCTTGAGTGGGGTTTTAAAGACAATAAAAATTCCTATGTGACTTCGTCATCATACCCATGAAATTTTTCAAAGAAAGGCATCCAATTTGCCCTAGTAAAGAGGGCCACCACTTCTGGGTGTTCATGCAGTTTGGTGGAATTCAGAGGCTTCTTCCTCATAAAACCCCCTGTCATGATGTTCAAAGACTGCTGGAGTGTTTTAGGTGAGGAGGAAAGCAACAAATTTTCAAACCCGTGAACAGAGGAATAGTTAAGGCTTTCTTTCTGGAACTAGAGAGAGAATTTTTCGTGTTCTTCCTTTTTAACAAAAGCAATTTGTAATTTTCCCTCCCTTCAAACTCTATTCTCAAACTTAATTTACTTCTCAGTCTGTTTGAGGGAAACAATATCTTTTAAAAAAGCAAAGAGTATACCAAATAGTGTTTTTTCTTTTCACAAAGTAAGAAGACTACCCAATGCAAATTCACTATTTTACAAGCTTAATTTCCTATGGTTGCATCATTTCTTTACACAGGAGAATACCACGAAGGAGAAAGAGACAAAATTTCAGTGTAGAAGGTAGATGGAGAAACTGTCTATATTTCTAAAAAAACACATGCAGACTTATGTTCTCACTTTTCCTTTCTTTTTCAACTCAATACTTCGCTTCGAATCCCACTGACTTTTGTAGATATATGAAATGCAGAGTGGGTTTTACTGAGCCTGCCTTTTTGAGCTCGAATTTGGCATAAAATCCTGAATTTTCCTTTGTAGAGCTGCTAACTGGCCTTCTTGTATAAAGGCTCTTGTAGAACTATGTTTCCGCTCCTATAGAGTGCGATAATGCTGCTATAGAGCCCAATAAGCGGAAGGGTTTTGAAACTGACAAAGAGCAACTGTTTCGAGGTTCTGAAGGTGGTACGTAAGTTGTTGCAGTCGAGAGCACGATGATGAAAATGAAAATAAAAGTGATGAAGGCATCGAATGCAACGTACTTAAGCTTACAGGAAGCTTACGGGTGTGTTCATGATGACGAGGTGAGGTGGCAGGAAGGGTACGTTATCCCCATCCAGATCGTTGATCCCTACTCTAGTGCCATTATGGTACTTCATGCCACCTGCCTGAAATCACTTCCATGATTCCCGTTATACGCCACCACCACTACCTGTTTTGAGTTTTCTTCCCGAGTTGACTGAACACACGTGTCGATTGCACCCACTGAATGCTATTTGGATTGGACGAGGCACTGTTGGAACTGGACGAGGGGTGTTGTTTGAACTGGACGAGGGTGGCCAGTTAGTTGGCCACCAATCTTGTTTAAGCACAATCATCTCACTTGCCCATGTAGTTTCTAAATCATACTCATGCAATAGAGGAACGGGTTTAGTCACTTACCTGTAGTCGCTATCATGTCGTTGCATGCTCAAACTTTGGAATTTTGTTCATGGATTGCTGTTGTTGTTGGCACCCATGGCTTCTGAATTGGTGGCTTGGCTACCTCATGCCGATAATATTCAATCAGGACCGATTTCTTGTGTGTTTTATCATTTGTGGCTATATTGATCCTGCCTCTGGAGCTCGATTTTTAAGGGGATTAGCTGTTACAGGAATCCTGCAGGATTTTTTGTAACAACTTCTCCCTCTAAAATTTTTGGTTGAGGCTTGAGCAGGGATTGAAGAGATAACTGATGAAGGTTCTGAAGGAAAAGGAAAAGCAGTTGGTATGCACTAGGTAAGAAACAAGTTAAGGATGCTGCTATTTTTTTTTTGAAAACAAAGGAAACATGATTTCTGTGTTTTCTGTGCAGGGAAGAAAGAAGTGAGTGGAAATGCAGTGGTGCAGGTGTGGAATGGAGGGTTGGGAGGATGAATGGTGGCAGGGAGGTCCACATGTCTTTTGGACAAATTTCTAGCCCTTTGATTCTTTTTTGAACTTGATTTCGAGCTCTCTGTGGTTTCTACAAGAGCCTCCTGTAGAATGCACAGAGCTTCCTGTAGGATGCATAATTTCCAGGACAAGTGAGATCAGGGACTGGGAAAAGACAATGGTGATGGAGACATGATCTATCAGAGGTGTATTCGGCTTGGCCATGTCATTTTTCCTTCTTTTGCCCTCCTGCAATCTGCAAAGCATTCAAAGAAAAGTTAATTTTCTGTTTCTGTTTTTTTCTTCTTTTTTTT
>APFE030968321.1:0-11852 GCA_000404065.3 Pinus taeda | reverse complement strand
ACTCTTCAAAAATCTAAATGCTGCTAGAATTAAATGCAAGTAAATCTTTTGGCTGCGCTGGGGGCAGCTGGATCGGAACAGGTGACGAGGTGGCCCTTGGGGACCAGATGCGGTGCTGCTAGAGTGAATGTACTTTGGGGCTACAGTTCGGCTTTGGTGCAAATTGAATGTGCAATTATTATGATTTGAGAGCTTCAAGTAGTCTCGCTCTCCTTCTGTGAATCTGCTGGAGGATATTCAATTTTCTCTTGCTTTGGGCCGCTCCTCAAGATATTATTTGATACACTTTGTCGCTACATTGATGGTTTCCGCCGTCGACTGATACTCTTTGACACGCTTGATGGCTGCTAATTTGATCTGATACACTTTAAACTCTGTGATTGATCTGTTGTTGTCTTCAAACTGGATCCTTTGGCATGATTGGGTGATTTTCGGGCTTTTTCGGCGTGCAGTGGGCTCGGCAATCAGAATATTCCTTGAAGATTCCTCGAAATGGCCTATTTCTCGTAGCTATTCGCGCATCAGAAACTGCCTCTGTTTCTTGATCTGGAGCTCCGAAATGCGACTTTTCTTCCTGCGCGAAGCTTTTTCGGCTTTTCTGGCTGCTGACGTAAGCATGGCGTCAGCTGTACGGCGGATGACGTCAGCTGTGGGTCCCTAGTACAGAGCGATGTGGTGAGGTACTGATGGACTGTGGTGAAGAGACTCTGATGCGATATCGCGATATCGCGTCAGCGGGGAAAGAGGGGGATCATTAGGTTGGGCATTTGGCGCTTGCGACTGCCGATATGCGATATCGCATCGGCGAAGACGGAGAGGTGAACGGATTGGACACTCGGCGTTTGTGATCACCGATTGCCGATTTCGCAATATCGCATCGGCGGGGGACGGATGGGCAATGTTTTGCGTGAATGTGAGAGTGCGAGGTTGCAACGCGAAAACGGTTTTGAGGAGAAAAGGTAAGTAAGTGGGTGTGAAGGTCATATAAGGTTTTGCAAGGGGTCCGACTACCTCGGGGGAACTTTATACTTTGGAAGGATTCCATCGTATTTGGGAGGTGGTTTGGGGGTCGGGGTTCTTACTTAGTTTCTGATAAACTGAACAATTCCCGGGAGTTGATATGGTTATTTTTCAACCAGGGGGAGGGATATTATATAGGGGGAATTTACTTAATATAAGGGGATGGGAAGAATAGGGAGCTAAATAATAATTTTAGTGGTTAATATGGAGATGGTAAGAAAGCGCTAAGTTCGGGAGAGCTTAGGCTGTTACAAGGGGGTAGGACCATACTTCGGGAGAAGATATGGAACAACTTTGAGTAAAGCAGATCTTTACTCAAGCCATAGTGATGAAGATGATGAATTTAAGAGGTGTCAAGCAGATCTTGACCTCTTTTGGGGATGTTAGTAAATGACTGGGGAAAACAGAGGAGGGGAGTCAGTTATACCTCATTTGAGCCTTTTTGCTTACAATCTTTGCTGATTATGTTCTGCATGATATGATACCTGAAAACTTGGAACTAGTCAGCAATTCAACAGCCTCAGAACTACCTACCCAACCTACTTGCCTAGCTTTTTTTCTTCTTTTTCTTGGGGGTGCACTTAGACTTGCAAACCCATCATACATTTTTCTTTTGATGCTTTCCTATCTACACACTACCCTTATTTCTTCCAGAGCCCAGATTAAACTGTTGGACTCTTCTGCTTCTCTACCTATCTAAGAATCTGCTAAGATTAAACTGTTTGGATAGATTTACAATCTCTATATTCTAAAACATGAAATTTAAACCTAGGGAGACCAAGATTAAACTGTTTGGAGCTCCCTTTAACTAAAAGTAGCGATACCGGCATAACTTTACAAAATTTGAAGGCAATTGGATGAACTTGAAGTAGCCTTCTTCATCTGGAGACTGTTTGAGCAAATATGGAGCATTGCAGCAAGCAAAGTACGACATATTTGGCTTGCGAAATGCCAATCATGAAAAATGAATACCTGCTGCAGCAGGAGCTAACAGGACCCATTAGTAACATTGAAGCTCAAATTCAATCACCACTGGAATACATCCATCAAATACATTTGCATCAACCAATCACTAAAACTCAATCATCAACCTCTGATATAACAGAAACCCAATCATCAATCTCTGAATCAATCAAACACTGAAACCTCTTACATAAAACAATCACTGAACAACTGAATCAAACAATCATTGAATCCTCTGACATAACTCAATCAACCATTCATTCAAACCTAATCAAATTCAACCAATCAACTGGAATAGACAGATCATTGTAACCAGTACATAGATATGAACCCAGAACACCACATCAACAACCAAAACTAACTGTAACCTCAAAAGGCATGTGTGAGAATGTATATTCTCCTTCAATGAAGCAAACTTGTGTGTATACGCTACTTCCTTTTGCCCAGTATGCATACACTTCTAAAGATACTGAATTATAAAACCTCTGAACCACAAACTATACCAATCGGTGACATTTTGAAGATCTATTGTCATATTACAAAGTTCTAAACATATAGCTACAAGGATCACCCTTATTTATCAATGAATCAATCAATCAGACTCAATTTCCTTATACATTCAATTCTACATTCAGATCTTAGAAGACATCATTGGAAAACAACAACAAAACAACAGCATTGATCTGATAGACCAGTCATCCCTGAACATCAAGTTTTTCGTTTTCATATTCTACTTGGAAGAGTCGAACCAACGTGTATACGCAAATTCATCAAAGCGAACCAGCATATATATTTGCAAATACTTACTTATAACTTCGCTGCAATTCCAGATTTCAGACATAGCCATATCATCACTTATAAAGGATAAAATGTGTGTTAGCAATCAGATCTAGCCTATCCATTATCAGGTCTCATAACGATAAGTCATTATGATCCTAATCCATCATTATATCTCATCCATCATCAAACACTTAGGTGCATACTTAGTTCAGATCAAGCAAAGCATCAGAAACCCATAACATGCATATTTTCTTTTAATCTAACACTTAGCCCTTTGATTTCTCCTCCTTATATACTTAGCTCATTTTTCAATACCATAGACCAAAACCACTTAGGACCAATACCTTGGACCAAATACCTAGGGTCAATACCTTGAACCAAATACCTTGGACCAAATACATAGGGTCAATACCTCAGACCAAATACCTTGGACCAATACCTTGGACCAAAATACCTTGGACCAAATACCTCGAACCAAAACCTTGGTTTTCCAACGTGTACGCACTTTTCCTCCTATGGGAGTGTGTGTGTATATGTATATGCTCTTTTTGTTCTGTGGACTAGCATGTATACGTTGTTTTGACTAAGTGGAACTGCATATACTTTTTATACTGCTTTACATCAACCTTTTCTTTTACCTTCTTTATTTTGATTAGTAGACCTTAGTTCCATCTTCTCGTTATTTTGTACCAATGCCCTATTTACACTATAATTTTCCATATTACTTCTGAAATGATTTCTTTGAACTACCCTGCATTTTGTCACATCTGTAAACACAACTTCCATGCATTTTGTTACATCTGATATCTCTCCTATAGATTCATCTCGTTATGTAGAGTCATCTGGTTACCATATACAAGTGAGTTGTTCTACTACAAGTGGGTTGCATCAAGTACAACACATGTATCATAATGTCAACAACAATAAGGAAAAACCTTCTAACTTATTTACAACTAATCAACTCCGTCAACTTAGTTACCTTGTCGAGGTTAATCATTACCATGAGGTTGACCATTCACTTTGTTTTTAATCCATTTCCTCTTGAAACAATATTTTTCCATGTGCCCCATTTTGATACGAATGCCACATCTACCCTTAAAAGGACATTTATTTGTGAGGAGTTCCATCATGACTAAATGTATAACTTTGTTCATTCCATGGTTTCTTCTTTGGCCACTTTTTGTTGGTTTTCTTCCTTTTTGAAAATAATGCAACGTCATTTGAATCCTTTTGATTCTTAATCTTCCTGTGCATCTCATCATCTACAAATATTTCATACAAGTTTTCAAAGGTGGTATTTTTCTCCCAACCTACAACACTTCTAACAAGTGATTCATATTTAGTAGTAAAACCATTGAAAATTATGGTAACCATTTCTTCACTTGAAATCTTATCTCCAACATCATGCAATTGTTCCTAGATTTCTTTGACTCTATCCAAATATGAGGAGACACTTTCTCCTTTAACCCTTTTACATAAACTTAATTTATTTTTGGGCAGCACCTTCTAAGACATCTTGTGGATTCAACAATGGTTTCATCTTAACCCACAAACCGTTAGCTATCCTTCAATCTTTAGCATGCATAACTAAAGAGAATCGCATATTAATTGAGATAATCATATGAGATTTGAAATCCTTTTTGTTCCATTCAATAAGCTATTTGGATCTATTGGTTTTTTGTTTGATCACTCGTCCACATAATAAATGTGTCGTTCGATTAAAACTAACTCTATAAAATATTTCCAAAATGAATAGAGTCACCTTCATTATTTGCAAAATCATTAAGTATAATATCTTCCTTGGTTCCAAATTTAATAAGAATGGTAACTCAAATCTTAGAAAAATTGGTCCACACCATTAGGTAGGCCTCCACCCATAGTGCCTTCAGCTCTTCATCTCTTCACTCAGTAAATTTTCTTCCACTAGCTCAAAAATTTGCAACAACCCTCATGTTTCTCATAGGATGTCTTCTTTTATAATATAGGAAAATCTATTGTCCTAATAGTATCAGGCTCCAAACTGCAAGCACTACAGTCAGTGTCCATAATACAAGCTTACATTTGGGACTTACAAGACTAATGCCACACACTCCAATAATTCATGTTTACGCACATGTCATATGTTAAAACCCAATTACACTTCGATTGATTTGTGGACAATTATAAATCACAAGCTTTACACCTTGGATAACGAACTAATAAATTTGGTTGTCGCAGATGAAACATGACTCGTGATAGAGCCTATACCTGAACCTACTCTTAATCCCTTTTTTATTTTTATTGTAGGATGCTTGACTAGGAAGTGGTGTCGAGAGAATTATATGATTTACATGTAAAATTATTAGAGCACGGATAAGGACCTAGCTAGAGAATAATTGCATGAACTTGCAAGAATGGAAAAGAAAATTGGAAGAGAGAATGAATTCAATATCTCAATATTGGTGAGAGAATAAATATATAAAGAAACTAAGTTAAGCTTAATTGCATGCAAGAACTATGGCTAACTAAAGCTAAGTGTGCTTTATGCTATATTAATGTGCATGTACACCAACACCACCCCTTAAGTATAACTTAGGTGAGTATGATGCAAGATGGATGAGTCTTGACAAAAAGGCCATTTTAGCTACCCATGTACAATGCATGAAAGAGGAAAGAAGGAAAACCCAGTGGGAACAAAACACCCCCTTAAAATATAATGCAAAACTAAAAGAAAAGTCAATATCTATATAGTTTTCACCTTGAGATGATCCCATAGAAAGTGAAACTTCTGCTCACTGAAAGTCTTGGTGAAGATGTCTGAAGTCTACTCAGAAATGGGACAATATTGCACATCGATGATCCCATCATGAATCAATTCTTTAATATAGTGCATGTGTATATTGATATGTTTGGTTCATTTCTGTTACACTGGATCTCTGCAAAACTTCCATGTACTCTGATTTTTGCACCATATTACTATCGGACAATGGACAATTATGCCAAGATTGGAAAGGAAATGTTGCAACCAAACGGCCTGAATTGTGGCATTGACTACTCCTTTGTACTTGACCTCTGTTGATGATAGAGAAATGATAGCCCACTTCTTGCTTCACAAACAAATGGGCCCACATCCCAAACTAAGTGCGTAGTTGGAAGTTTACTCCTTCTATGCAAATGGATTTAGAGGAACAAGCTTTATTTTCATAAGTAGGGATATCAACTCCCATGTTTGGATTAAGGATTAATACTCATTATGCATGGCCACATGCCAATATGGATTCCCTACAACTACAACATGTGTTTGTACCATATATGCATGCTTATATCTATGGATGTGTGCATGTGCATGCATGGATTTAGAGATTCCTTTGTGGATGCATACATGTGCATGCATGGTGTTATAAATTCCTCCTTTAATGCATGCATGGACATACATGGTTGTGCAACTTCGAGTGCATGGGGGATGTCATCAAATTAAGACCTTGTCAGATTTCTATCATCAACATCATTAATAGTAGAGTAATCAAAGTCCCCTTCTTTGTTTTTGAAGGCAGAGTCTTCATCGCTAGCGGAGGAATTCCTCATGTGCAACATCGTCATTGTTAGACAGGATAAAATTCTCGTCTATGAGAGCTTCATCAACAAAAGAAGAAGCAGATTCTTCATGTGCAACATTATTTCAAGAATATTTTTGCATGTCGTTGAAGAAGTCTTCACTAGTTTCATGACTACTATTATAGATCGAGCTCTTTGTCTCCAAATGGTGTTCTTTTATATCATCTTCACCATCGTATAATCTTTTCAATGTAGTCCAGTTGGTGATTCAATATCTATGATCTGATGAAGAACATCACGAGATGGAGATATACACAATCTTTCATAAGCCACGTTAGATTTGTTAATCCAATCGAACTTCTCATCTTTTGAAATTGGTTTTGTCTCAATTTCCATGACTATCCAGTACATTCCATTGCTTCTAAGATGAAGTAAAATCATCAGTTTCCATTCATAGTAATTATATAGAGTGCGAATAGTGAAAGCTCGGAATTCCATCCTTTCACCAATTTAATTATTCAATAGCTCTCAAGACTTTCAATTTGTGGAAAATTTTGGCTCTTTCTATCTCCCAGCAGTTTATAATGTTTTGACCTTCAAACGTGCAAAAAATTATCTATGCACCTTCTCTAGGCCTCTTGTTTCTCTAATACCATATAAAATTATTAGAGCACAAGGGAAGGCCTAGTTGGAGAATAATTGCATAAACTTACAAGAAGTGAAAAAGAAAATTGGAAGAGAGAATGATTTCTATATATTCAATATGAGAGAATCAATACATAAAGCTACTATGTTAAACTGAATTGTATGCCAGCACTAAGGGTAACTAAAATTTGATTTTGTTTATATTATGGAGTTAACAATCCAATCAATAGAATTATGCTAATGTAAAACAATCCTCCATCCTAACGAAAACATGTTTCTGTTTTTTTATTCTCAAAAAATTTAAAATTGAGTATGCTTTATGATAGGTTCAAACACTAAAACTAACTAAGCTGAATAAAACTAACTAATATGCATGTATGCTAGCATATAGATTTCCAGCTAATTACACTTCAATTGCTTAGTGGACAAATATAAATCACAAGCTTTACTCCTCGAATAAGGAACTGATAGCGCCTGTTGCAGATCGAACATGACTCATGATGGATCCTGCGTCGGCTCTATTGTCGATCCCTTTATTTATTTTTTCTAATTATAGGATACTTGACTGGGAAGTAGTGTCGGGAGAATTATATGATATGTTTACATGCATATCATATGTTGCAAGCCAATTACACTTCGATTGATTTGTGGACAAATTGATTTGCGGACAAATATAAATCACAAGCTTTACACCTTGGACAACGAACTGATAACGCTTTAGAGTTGAGATAGAACTATGCTCGATCAAGATCATTTAGTTAATCATCTTCATAGAATCAGTAAATTTAAGGAGCACATTTCAGAATTTGGTGGACTCACTTATACTTTTAAATTAGGGAAGAATTTAGAATTACGGTAAAGTTATCCAATTGTGATGAAATAATTTAAAATGTAGTTAAAAATCTTAGGTCTTAAACCTAAGATAATTCCCTTATGTGCATAACCTAATATATAAATCTTCAATCATCTTAATCATCCAACGTAATGAAGCTTCTCGGCGACGACCCTAACGCACATTTTTTCCGTAGTAGAAGCAATCTGCCTCGGCCCGGATGCTTTCATTCATACCACGCAATCTGTCCTCCAAAGTACTAATCATGATTTGGTCGGAAAGTCGAAATGGAATTTCAAAAGCAGTTTCGCTTAAAATCCTATTCTCCATTGATTCTTACAGGAGAAGCTTGAAATCATAAATAACTTCAATATAGTTCTCTTCTTCGTGGTGGCATATTTGTCACTGAAGTCAGGGTTTTACATTTCCGTTTTGAACGTTTGCTTCAACACCGGCTATTCCAGTCCATTTCTGCATTTATAAACCCATTCCGCTCGACCCTTTTCTAAACTTCAAAATTCAGCAACCCCGGGGCCTGGACAATCTCCTGCTCCCTATTTCTTGGTCTGCCATGAGGGTTACCTTGACCAAAAAGGAACTTGTCCTAGAAACTGTGAAGGGGATTCTTAACAAATTAACTCCAGAAAAGTTTTATGTTCTCCAATGTCAAATTATAAATACAGGGATTAATTCAGCAGAAATTTTACAAGTGTTGAGATTTTCTGTTTCACAAAGTAGGCAAAAATCTCTAATGTGTGACAACAATAGGATTTGTTTCTATATTAGCTCCAAGTAGTTGGAAAGAGTTAATGTATCCTATATTTGTTGCAAGAGGATTTATGAGTTAGTTAGATTCTCTTGGCTATAAAATACATGCTCGTACAGATATTGGTGAGTGGGAGTTTGTGAGGAAATTGATTATTTTGTAATCTCTTTTTTGATAATAAAGATTGTCGATGCCTATGTTTGGTGGACGTAACCCAGATTGGTTGGGTGAACCACGTTAAATGACTATGTCTTTTGTGTATGATTTTATATGTTGTTGTTTGTCATTTATTTAGCTGTGCACTGTTAGATTAACAATTGGTATCAGAGCAAGTTGGAGGTGTGGCGTAGCAGAGGAGGTTCTGTGTGTAACGTGGCGTGGCAGTGGTTTAACGTGGTCATGTTGTTGGAGCGTGGCGCTGCCCAACATGTTTTGGAGCGGACTTAAGGTTTAACCAACGTTGAAACTGATATGTGCATGCCAAAGTGGTGGACCTGCGCATGCCAAAGCGCAGAATCGGTGGACATATCAGAGCCTGCGTGCTGTTTGGTGTGCCTGTCTACTGCGCAAGGACCAGAACGTTAAAACTGGTGTGGCCATCAATCAACGTGCGTTTGACATTGCGCTGGCCGAGTTGAATTGTTGTTCAACTAAGTGGAACTGCGTAATTGACCAGTGGAACTGCGTGATTGAGTTGTGGTTGTGCACGCAGAAAGCGTGGTTGAGCTGGCATGTTTGGCGTATTACGCTGGAGGATTTACGTTGGAGTTTTTACGCATGTTACATTGGACTGTTACAAGTAAGCCCGTGCACATTGAATTACCTGCAGCAAGCTCTCGATCCTTGTGAAGATAGAGGGACCGGGGCAGATCAGAGTAGAAAAGCCGTTGTGTTTAAGAAAACAACGATAATAATTGGTTTAGTAAGAAGACATTTGGCCTTTCTCCCACGGAATAATGCACAACCATGTCTTTTTATGTATGCGGTGTCAAAAGTTGTTCCTTCATAAATACTCAACGTTTGTATACTAAATGCTTTGCAAATCAACATTCGTATACTAAATTATTTGCAACTTGGTGGTAGTATATAGTTGCATGAAACGTGTTTTTTCAAAGTAGATTTCTCTCTTACTTTATTTTGACTAAGCATTTTGTTTGAGAGTTCATGAATACAAAGGCAGTAAGGCATATGCGTTTTTGAGATTAACTTCTTTTATTAAAATTTGGATTTGGAGATTACTGTTTTTTGGTTGATACAAGATGGCGAAAACTCAGAGTGCCCGGTTTGAAATCGAGAAGTTTAATGGCAAAAATAATTTCGAGATCTGGAAGGTGAAGATGTACGATCTACTTGTCCAACATGGTGTGGCAAAGGCGTTGTTGGGAAAATCCAAACAGCCTTACAATATCACAGATAATGAGTGGGCCGAGATGGATGAAAGAGCAATAAGTGCTATTCGACTGTGTCTGGCTGATGATGTCCTGTTTAATATCGTGTCAGAGACAACAGCTGCTGGTTTGTGGACGAAACTGAAGAAGCTATACATGACCAAATCCTTAACCAATAGGATTCTCCTGAAGCGACAGTTGTACAGTTTGCGAATGAAGGAAGTTACATCGATTGCTAATCATTTAAATGCTTTTAATACTCTTCTGGTGCAATTACAAAGTATAGAAGTAAAAATTCAATCCGAGGATAAAGCTATTACTTTATTGTGCTCATTGCCCGAGTCATGGGATCGTTTTGTTACTTCTATAAGTCTTAGTTCATCAGAAACTATTGAGTTTGATGATGTAGTTGCATCCTTATTATCGGAAGAAACAAGGAGACGGTCACATTCAGAAACCTCTACATCAGAAGCTATGATGGTTAAAGGTCGTTCGAAAGAAAGACACTCCAGGAGGCCGAGCGACTCACGTTCAAAGTCGAAAGGGAAGAAGAGTAAGCTGAAGTGTTGGCTTTGTGGAAAATAAGGGCATTTAAAGAAGGATTGTTGGAAGCGGCAGCAGCAAACTTCTAAAGCAGATTCTTCAACAGAGAAGAAGGAGGCAAATACGACAAATACAGGTTCAGCATCTAGTTCAGGTATGAGTGATGAAGTATTATCAGTTAATGCGTCAAATCATGATCAACATTGGTTGTTAGATTCCGGTGCATCAAACCACATGTGTATCCATAAAGAATGGTTTCAGACATATAAATCAATTAATGATGGAGTTGTGTACATGGGTAATGATGTAACATGTAATATTGTGGGGATTGGGAGCATACAACTGCAAATGTTTGATGGGACAACTAAAATGTTAACTGATGTGAGGCATGTAGTAGATTTAAGAAAAAAATTGATTTCATTAGGAGCACTTGATTCAAATGGATATAAAACTATGACTCAAGGTGGAGTAATGAAAATTTACAAAGGTATTTTACTAGTTATGAAAGCTAAGAAGGTAGGAAATCTATTTCAGTTAGAAGGAGGTACGGGGTCAAATTATGTGTCTACGGTGTGTGAACATGACAATAGTTCCATTCACTTATGGCATCAAAGATTGGGGCATATGAGTGAAAGAGTGTTAAAAATTTTGGTTGATCGCAAGTTACTTCCAAATTTAAAGTCTGGAAAATTAGATTTCTGTAAGCATTGTCTATTTGGAAAACAAAGTAAACAAAAGTTTAAAATAGGCAAACATATTAGTAAAGGAATACTCGACTATATCCATTCAGATGTCTGGGGTCTAGCCCCTACAACCTCATATGGTGGCTCGTCGTATTTTGTATTGTTTATTGATGAATTTTCTAGGAAAGTGTGGGTCTACATGTTAAAAAGGAAGTCTGGTGTTTTTTCAATTTTCAAGCAGTTTAGAGCATTGGTAGAAAACAGCACTGGTAGAACAATAAAATGTTTAAGAACTGACAATGGTGGTGAGTTTACTTCCAAGGAGTTTGACAGTTATTGCAAGGATGCAGGGATCGAGAGACATAAGACCACGGTTTATACTCCTCAGTAAAATGGAGTCGCTGAATGCATGAATAGGACTCTTCTAGAGAGAGCAAGGAGTATGCTGAGTAATGTCGAGTTGCAAAAGGAGTTGTGGACGGAAGCGGTGGCAACAGCTTGTTATGTGATAAACCGATCTCCATCAACAGCGATAGGCTGCAAGATTCCTCAATAGGTATGGAAATGTCACCCTTGTGACTATTCTAAACTCAGAGTGTTTGGTTGTGATGCATATGCTATAGTGCCTAAACATCAGCGAACTAAATTAGATCCAAAGTCTAAAAGGTATATCTTTGTTGGGTATGGTGTTGGAACAA
>APFE030968319.1:3164-13833 GCA_000404065.3 Pinus taeda | reverse complement strand
TTTAATGTTGAGAAAAAAATGGTGTACATTTTTTTATAGCAAAATAAGAAATATGTTAATCTAGAAAAAGAAATTGTAATTTACAATAAAATTAAATATACGATTCAAATTTAAAACCAAAATATTAGAGTTGAAACTTCTTTACTCAAACAACCAAACAAACACTTTCCTGTTGTGGATTTTATAAGCAAATAATAGTAAAATTAATTAGTTGAGTCATCAATAAATATCTATATATAATTTTGCAAACCAGGAAAATAAGTAAATGTGTCTTTGATATTGGTATGTAACCAACTTAGATCTTGTATACACAATAAATAAGAGCAATAGCAAAACTACCCACATCCTCCTGAACAAATTACATGTTTACTCAACTCTTAGGTTGAAATGGGGCAGGAAAAACCTTAACAATGTTTTCAGAAAGGAATGTGCTTCCTAAAACACAATCGTAAGGGAAATATGATGACTTCTATTATATAAAATGAGTATGTAGCAATTGTTGATGAATATGCTTACTTTCCATATAATGCCAAAGCAGTTTGCAGTTGAAGAACCATATGATGTGTTCAAATTAAGATTAATTTCCTCTCTGATAAATTGTACAACTTTCAACAAACAATCTAGACAATAAACAAAATGTCTTTCATATGCGGGAACACTGTAGAGGGTTCTCCTCTAAATGGGCAATTTTATTTCTTCTTGGTGATTAACTAAAGGGTGATAATCAAAGACCAAATATTTTCCAAATACAGTATAAAGAGGTGTACTCCAATATAGAATCATAAAAATGAAATCTAAAAACATACATATAAAGCATAAGATAAAGCAGTCTTGAAAATAATTCTTACTCTTTTAGGACATTGCAATACTTCTTACTCTTTTCAGACGTCACAATAGAGAATTCTTGAATTGGTGTATGCTTCTCCCACAAGAGGCTAGGTCACACCTGTGTGCTTTATCAAAATCATAAAATCTACTTGACATAACAATTCTATTTCATTAGCCACACGAAGAATGGGAGCAACGCTCGCATGAGATGAAGGCACGATTTCTGTGTCAAATACTTTTGTCGAAAATGTGCCTCCTGTTACACTCGCTGGGTTTCCAAAAAAACGCCTAGAACTTGTCATATTCAAGACTTTAACTGGTGGAAGTCACATTAAGTGTGAACAATTTATTTTTTAAAAAACACTCTTCGCTGCCTTCAAAACCTTTGAAGGTCTTTTTTTATTGACATTATCGAGATCAATTCCTGCACCTAGGAACGAAGAATTGTAAGAAAGCTCAGGGAGCCAAAAAAGATATGTAAATTGGAGCAACAAGAGCATAAATAGACACAAATATTGCAGTAGAGCACTGTGAATAAGTACACTGTAAATACGATTAAGAGAAGTTCGTTCATGTGACCTTCATTGCTGTGAATGAAGTATGTTGGCAGCTAATAAAGGAAACGTAAAGAAACAACTGCCTTTCCAACAACTGCAATTTCAATGCCTCAACGTAGTAATTGTATGCAGATGTGGTTGAAATTACCACTCCAACTGATAATGGCACCACTGAAATTGCCACTACATCCGAAGAATGTACCACCATTCTGACAAGTTTCATAACTCATAGAACATACCGGCAAGTTGCAGGTTTCAAATTACAGTGCGATGGACACATGTCAATCAGATCAGAGTATGCTACATGTCAATCAGAGAATCAAAAGGTAGACTAAAATGCTCATCCAAAGGAAGGCCTATTGGCCTAAAAAAAAAAAAAAAAAACACAAAAAAAATATATATATATAATATTATATAACAAAGTAGATAAAAAAAAAAGTTTGTTTTGTTTTTTTTTTTTGATAGTGGATGATCCTGAAATCACATTCCTGTGTGGTTGAGAGACCATGACTCAGGGCACTAAGCCATCAAAGTCACTCGGGATATATATATATTATATATATAGAAGATTAAAAAATATTTTTTTATTTATTTATTTATTTTATTTTTTTTTATTTATTATTATTTATTTATATTTATTTATTATTATTTATTTATTTTTATTTTTTTTTTTTTTTTTTTTTTTTTTTTAAAATTGATAAGTGGGTGAATCTTGAATCACGCTTACCCTGTGGCTGAGAGACCATGACTTAGGGGCATCTAAGCCGTCAAAGTCACCTGGGGATCGCACCCAGCCTGAGCCGCACCAGTGAAAACCATGCTGGATTTTTGGTATCAGCGAGACTAGAACCAGTGACCTTTGCTTATGGAGCGCCTTAACAACGCGCTCCTTCACCGACTGTTCTAAATCTCTTTGATAGATTAAAAAAATAAAGTTAAAAACAAAGTAGATTAAAAAAAAAACTAGAAAATTAACCAAAAAAATTATTTTAAAATCTACTAAAATTAGATTAAAAACGTTTATATATATATATATATACACTCAAATTTGAGTTTTTTTTTTTAAATGTTTTAAATCTAATTTTAGTAGTTTATTTATTTATTTATTTTTGATGTTCAGTTTTTATATATATATATAAAGTAATCAACATTTTAAAAATAATGATAACTAGAAGATTTGTTAAGTAATCACGATTAAAAAAAATTGGACATAAAAAATTTTAAAATGTTAAAAAATGTACCATTTAAAAAAAATGATCTACACTTAATACATTAAAAAATTTAAAGTTTGCTGCTGGCAGATCTAGATAGAGCAAAACAACAGAATTTTTAGAAGCACTCAGCATGATGTCAAGGTGGTAGCGGCTAAGATAAAGTTCTAGCTAAAAGAATGCTTGGGAGATCAAAAAGACAATTCAAATCTCAATCAGTTAGATACTGTTTGAGCGGCCTCCTTAAATTTGCAATTTCACCAAGCCATCAGAAATATCTCCTCTCCCAAGGAATGGCAAATAAGGGGAAAAAATAAGGAAGACTTTCAAGACTAGATCTCCAATCAAAAGGTGCACTCTCTCTTCTTTGACGGGGCAGCAAAAGGAAATCCTGGCAAGGCTAGGGTAGGAGGAACTGTTAAAAATACTGAAGGCATATCGACCCACAGCTTTGCTTGGGGTCTGGGGATCAACTCCAGCATTCAAGCTGAGGCATTGGCCCTCTTCCAAGGTCCCATGTTGCTCTTGAATTTGGGAATCAAGGAGGCAAACATTTTTGGAGATTCTCAAGTGATTATAAAAATCATGGTGACCAACTCTTCCCCTCGGGACTTAAGATTGGCAAGGCTGATATCTAGAATCAGAAGTTTGGGAAACTGTTCCAAAACCTGAAATACTTCCACGTTCTGAGAGACAACAACAAAGAAGCAGATTTTGAAGCTAATAAAGCTGCTCTTCTCTCTGTCGGCGCAATGATAAGAGACGAAGACGAAACATGGGATCCAATTCCATAATCAGTCAGTTGATATGTTTTATTGCTTGCTACTAAATCAGTTTGTTTGTATTTATAAGCTTGGGCAAATCATAGAAATCAACTACATAGCTGTACCCAAAAAGAGCTGGAAGCGGAACACAAGCCCCATAGCACTTCAGGTGGTCGAATCTATTTGGGTCTTGTAGGTTTTAACCCCGTATAGAAATTACCTGCATACGAATTCTAAATCACCGGAAAAATAAAAATGCGAGAGCATAACACATAAAACACATATACACAGAGATTTTGCACTGGATCTCAAAACCAAGACTACCAGCTTGATTTTTCATTATGTTCCTTTCAATGTTACAATACATATTTATACATGCCGAAGCATCCAATACCATGGACCGAAAAACCATCATGTCCAAAACCATGGACCGAAAACCGTCGCGTCCAAAAAACATGTGCGAAAATCATGCACAAAACCATAGGTGGGTCCGCCCAACCTAACATAGAGTCAAAAACCAAAATTTTCCTGGGTGCTTCCCCGGACCCCATAAAGTGGGGTTACGGGTACCCCTCAAACCCCCTGTTAACTATGTGGAAAGAATATAACACAACCCAATAGGTCGCACGAAGACAGAGAATGGAACAAAGAAGGAGTTGCATGTGTTGAACCAGCAACTGAGGAAAGAACATGAAGCTTTACCGATTGACGAATGAGTTTCAACATGATTAGGAACAACAATGGGTGAAACATGCACACAAGGATGAAACTACGCCGGAGATCCATCCCAGTAGCCAACACAAAGAAGACATGGTGAGTAGTGTTGTTGATCACATGCAAGGAATTCAACAACATGCATGTCATTATGTGCACACATGCAATCCAACCCATTCAACACATTTACAAGGTGAAGAAAAGAAGCAATTCCAACTAGAGATGAACATGTACTTTGACAAGTTGATGCACGTGACCAACTGCACACACTTGAAGTTTAACACAGACACTATGCATTAGTGTGTTTCTGGTTTACATGCACCCAACTATTACAAATCCATTTGGGCACATCAGTTCCATCATCCAGATCAATGTTTTAGGGCTCATCAATCCCTAATTTCAGTTTCTACATGCCTTAAACATGTCAACCTTTTGAATGACTCCCTCCTAGATAGTTTCATGGCCTGAAGACATGCTGAAATGACCTCTAGAGGGACCAACACAGGTAGGCCCATGCAAGGGTGCCCTATAGAGCACTTAGGCCCTCTTTGACCTGTGTTGGGCGAGTTTGAATGAAATTCACATAGGGTCTGGGGAATTTTCTTAACTCTTGGAGTCTTCTAGAAGTTTCCCTCACTTATCAACTCTTATGAGCTCGAAAATGGATGAGGAATGAGTTAAGATGCATCCTATATTCTCATTCCTTCCTCCATGGAACTAATTATAAGTATGGAAGGCCATTCAATACCCCCATTTATGACATAACCTCCTTCATCTTCCTATAGATTGAGCACTCATCTAAGTGATCAAGGGATGGAGTTTGATGAACTGTAAGGAGATAATGTTATTTTGATAATTGAGACTATTGTAAGTCTGGATTTGAGACATCCATGGTTTATATTTTTTTGATTTAGTTACCGGAGAATCCACAGTAAAAACCATTTTACGTCAATGTTTCAAATCCCAACAGGGATCCATCATCAGGACTTCTTGAATGTTGATATTAGAAGAGCTTGATTAAGGTATTTAAATATTTATGAGAGTAGATTTTAAGGAAGAGATTAATGTCGGCTTGTTTTAATAATATTAATTGCAGAGTTTTGAATAATCTAAATTATTATTATGATCCTTAATTTTAATAATTAATATTAATAACTAAGGTAGTAATCATTATTATAAATATTTAGTAATTATTATACTAATAATTCATATAAACATTTAATATTTAATAAATGTAGTACAATATTATTAATTTTAAATTAGTATTGAAATATTTATTTTTATATATTTAGTATTTAATGCTTAGTAAATATTAGTAATATTGTATTAATATTAAATTATATATTAATATTCATAATATTAATATATTAAAATTAATTAATATAATAATATAAAAAATAATTAATACTTAATAATTATTTAATCATTAATAATTAATCATTAATAATTAATTAATATCATTATGCTACCAGATTGTCATGCTTATGATGTGATGTGGATGGAAACAAAGATGGAGGAGTGACTTCGAATCAGGGTTCATGGTTGTAATTCTTCCTTTTATTCAATAAAGTATTTTCACCTTTTTCCATATGCTTATCTTGATATGTGATGCTTATATGTGTGAATGTATATGATTCCATTTACTTGTAATCAATATATCTTTTGCTTTGATTGGTTCTTTGTCTTCTGTTGATGTTTATAGGTACTTCTCAAGCGTGTTAAGTATGGGAAGGAAGGACAAGATCGATACAATTTAAAGTTCTTTGAATTGTTGCTCTAGATATGGTTACTTATATTAGGAATTAGTATTTATCCGTAGATACCAAATTCTCCAAAACAAATTAGTGATTCAGCTGGAGAAAAATCATCCTTCCAAGAAGCTTATCCACATCCTAGGACACTCTAGCAGACCTCACTTCCTTTCATTGATTGTATTTCAGCCTTGTTGAAGTGTTTTTTGGTCAAAAAATTGAGGTTTGATGACTCTTGAGTGGCCTCTCAGGAATCAATGCAGGCTTGGTCAGGGGACAATGCTCTACAGAGCACCCTTGAGTGAGAGACAATGCTCTACAGTGTAGTTAGGTCCTCTTTGACCTGCATTGATCCACCTTAGGGAACATTTTCACCTTTGGATTGGTTTTTTCTCCAAATTTCCTTCTGTTTATGCTTGTTGAAAGATCAATGATTGTAGTGTCTCTGAAATCAAGATTGTATCTCCTTTTCTATCCCTCCTTTGAATTGATTGATTAATGTTTCTTAAGTGTTTTATTTTTCATTATCAATCCATAGTCAAATTTAGATTATAGTCAATTAATCTTTGTTCGAAAAAAAGTCTCGTAAAAGTCTTCTTTTCCTTCGAAAGAGAACTATCATAAATTCTTCGTTCTTGCTAAAGATTGATTGATTGTATGTGCATTAGTTTCCTTTTTGTTCATAATAACATTAATGGAGTCAAAAAGAAAAACTTGCATCGTTAATATTGTATTTTGTGAATGCTTGAAAGGGATATCTAGGGAAATTGCATTAGATGTGCTCTTTGCTCTTTATCAAAGATCTGATTGGTCTATCCCTACTAGCTAAGGTTTTCATTGTTCAATTGAATGAAAATAATTCTTATCATATTAGTTTCATTTTAGGAATTGCAAACACACATCACGTGGTGAACTTTGAAAGGAAAATTCTAAAGAGGATCAACTTAAAATTTATCTGAATTCACCTGATGGAGAATTGTCACTTCACGAAAAACATTTAGAGGTCTAGGCTAGATACATGTTCTGGCGTTGAAAAATAAAGAAGGTGTCACTAACTTGTCTGCAATACATCCCGAGTGTGATACCTCATTGCACGTGCATGAGTATATCGTAGCTCATTCACGTACGTTCGGGTATATAGGGCGGTGTTACAGTACGTAAAGTATATGGGAATTCTCTCACTTTTTGGTTTTGCATTAGACAACGCTTATACGAATTGGGCCTCCACATTCTTTCCGGTATATATTTGAGGACAACACTAGGTTGCTATCCATCCTTAGGTAACTGAGTCAACCGCCTTGTACACTGTGATACACCAAACACAACATTCGGGGTGATTTCTTACTCGTACTTCTCGGTTCGCCAGGAGGTATTCTCCAGTTCACAGTTGTTTGGTAAACCTTTTGCCTATATTACCCCTCTTTTGTTTTGTTATGTTACTTTGATTAAAATAAAATTAATTGACTGCGAATAACATTCTCCACACTCACTCCTCAGTTGATCTTAGCTTGAAACATATGGCAACAAACCTGGAGTCCATTGATCAAGGAATTCCTTTTGATGGGATTCCTAGTCATTTTCCTCCTTTTGGAAATATTGGTGCTCCTTATATGGCTACATTATCCCTACCAAGACTTACCATTGGCTTTCCAGTATGGCTGTTTTCAACCTCATTGGTTCAAAATGTCGTGATTTCTCTGCAATCTAGTACTCTACTCCTCCAACTAGAAAAAATCAACCTCCAGTTGATCCTAAAATTGACCATTTGCCTTCTTCCTCGATTGTTTCTTCCTCCCCTTCTTCCTCTTCGCCTGGTGAAAGTATTGGTACTAGTAACTAGGTGGCTAAGAAGAAGAAGACAGGGAAGAATAAGAAGCAAATTCAGTAGAGGGGCAACCAAGCAACCATTTATTTGGATGCAACATCTGATGAGAAGCCATCCATCAAGCCTCACAAAGTTTGATATCCATGAAAACTTTGTGCGGGAGACCATCTTCTTTGAAATTGTTCTGGTATTCCATGGTCTTCCGTTCACATCATCTCATGTCATCAACTTCTGGAGGTCATGCTACTGACACACCATCAACTAATGGTAGTAAAGTTCATGGAAACAAAGGTAAAGTTAAGTTTCCCTGTAGGTTATGTGAAAGGAATCACTCCATTCACCTTTTTCCCTATCCGGATGAAGCCCAAAAATTGTTGGATAATCATCCTGCTTCTCTGCAGCGACTTCCATCTGGTTACAAGAGAATCTCCCTTAATCCTTCGCTAGTTGATGAATTTACTTACTCAAATCAACCATCGGTCAAACCCACTCTCTCTGAAAGTGAATCCTATGAGTCTATACCTGACCCAAATCAATAGGTCGAGGAAAGAGTTGACCCAATTTGACCTTCAATTAATCTTACCTTTCTCAAAGAGAGTGAATATGATACCACTCAGGTTCTTTTCATTTCTTCATATTAAAATGAGCTTGGGGGCAATCCTCTTGGTCCATCAGGACAGGAGGAAAATCCTCCCATTCTCGTAACTCAAGGGGTTAATTCTCCCGTTTCTATGGTACCCCCTCCAAGTAGTCTGGTCACTTTCTTTGATTGGAATTTGCTGGCAAGATTTCATCTCCCTTCTTATGTGCCTTTGTAGATCATAGTACAGGTTTGTAATATGATTGAATCTAGCACTATTATAGATGAATGTGCATCTGTGAGTATCCTTTCCTATACTTCTTGGCAAGCGCTCGGTTCACCGCCACTTGCACCTGTTACCTAGAATATGTTGACTTTTAATAGAGGAATGAGTCAACCATTAGGGATCCTCCCTCAATTTCTTATTACTTTGGGAGGAAAGATTGTTTATATCCATGTGATGGTAATCTAAGGCCCTGTTGATGCCTCGAAAATCGTTGCATCGACATTGGGGGAAACCACCCGGTCCAGACCTTAGTGCAGCTCCTTTTCCGTTTGGTGTAGTGGCTCCGACTGGGGATAATGGGACCAGTTTCCCAGCAATAGATAAATGGGATGAATGAATACTTTGTAAATAATAGTAGCGATAGGTGAATGACTAAAACTATTGACAGAAATGTAAGTAACTAAAACTATCCCGGGAATCTAATTGAACTTCTAAAGCGTAGCTTTTGATGTTCTATATTCTAAAAATACAATTATATAGATAACAACATCCTCAAAACACAGATATTAAATCATTCAAGATTACTGTACCTAAATAGTTAGATACAGTGATTAAAGCGATACTACAAAACTTTAAAGGTTCATACCATTAATGCATACATGATTAAAAATAAGGCATATCATCTGAACATCCAATAGTGGTATGAACAAGATTTCCTGTTGTTACGCATGCATACAGCTAATGATAGCAGAAAATAACTACACAGTGAAATCAAATACGCAGAATGAATTCAAACAAAAGATAAAAATACCATTTGGATTGTAAGCCACTCCCGATATGAATCGCTATGTATGACTTCTACTTCAACGCATAACAATCTTTGAATCAACGACAATAGTGCACAATTGAATCAAGAAACTTCTCCGTTAAAATAAAAGCAAGTGGTCGAGTTTCATAAAAGAATAGAGACTGAAGCACAGTAGTGCAAACTTCAGTCTGTTAAGTCTTATACAAAATTTTACGACCCTTTCTAAATGCATGAAAGGGTCTATAAATACTATACTAATCTAAAATATCTATCAAAACAGAAAAGCTAACTAATCTGATGTCAATAAATTCTATTTCCTATTTTGCTGGCGATCGGAGGAGCTGGGCGATGAATCACTCTGTCGGCTTCTTTCCTGTGTACCTGAGCTGATTAATAGCGAGCATTGGCTCAACTTCAGGAGGTTTGTTGAGCCTGGAACTGAGCTGGGCGGCATAGGTGGAGTTCTGGATCTCGGGAATCATATATTGCATGGCGTCGGTTAGGCACTTGAGAGCAGATCTTTGTTTATGCGGCTTGATTAGAAACCGCCAATATGCATCCATGTCTAAAGAATTAACCGCGGTAATCAACCTTGCTCTGTTCTCTAACTCAGGGTAGCATGTTTGTTCCAATGTATATGCAGTAGTAATTTTTCCAGGCATGCATTGGGAAGTAATATTGGCCAAATATAGAGTATCATTTACTAGATCGGCCAAATTACCAGCGGTTAATGTACATCTTGATGCTGCTCTTTCTGCTTTTAGTATTTGTGTCTGCCATTCTGTAAACAATATATTTTTGTGGACTTCCAATATCCGAGGTGGATTGGCTTGCTTACCTGACTTTGAATCTTGCCATTCAAGATAGCTTGAGATATCTTCTTCAGCTTGATTATACTCTGCTCTAATCTTTTCCACCTGATCGCTTACAGTCATAGCCAACTCACAGAGTGGTTCTGCCTGAGAAAGGGATTGCGCCAAGAGTTTAACTTGAGATATAAGCGCTTTATTGATTATCATTGCCTTTTTTTTGAATTCTTCTATTTGCGCATCTCCCTTGGTGGCTTCCAACTGTGCTGTAATTTGAGCAATGTATTCATCTTTAGCTTTCAAAGATTGCTCATTTGCTATTTTAAGCTACTCCAATGCTTCTGTCAACTCGATCTGCTTTTGGATGGCTGCCTGAGTGATCGACTGTTTCTCCTCCTGCCATTGTTGCATCAATTGGCTATTGATTTTCTGTTGTTCCGATAGCTGCTCGTTGATGCGCACTGTCTCTTGCTGGTGTCCCGTTGATTGCTGTTCAGCTTGTATTATCCTCTGTCTGACATCTGCTAATTCCGTTTGAAGATTCAAAATCTCCTGGTCCTTTGTCTTTAAGAGAACTGCTACCTCTGAGGCTTTGT
>APFE030968317.1:0-16605 GCA_000404065.3 Pinus taeda | reverse complement strand
TTGATACCGATGACGACCATTAGTGACAAGGATTATTGAGGTAGACAGTTGTAACGGTTCCCTGCTGTAATCATCTCCCACTAGATATGTTGTCACAGATGTAACAAAAAATGTATTTCATTGTGATAGCTAAATATTTATAGAAAAACTTTTATTACAATAAGATATGCACTGGAGAGTATTATGCTCTTGAGGGGATTGCTAAAAATGATACAATAAAATGAATAAAACTCGACTTGTAACAACATAATATATGTGTAACAACATGCCATTACAAAACTTATTAAAAAGAGAAGTATGTACTAGCTGCCACAAAGTAGTTTCAACTAATGCAATTATCTACCTTCACCCCATAAGAGGTTTTCATAGGAAGATTTATTATTATTATTTTACTTTTTATATTTTTTTTCCTTTTTAGTTATTTTTTATTTTTTATTTATATATTTTTTGGTGTGTCATCTTCCAAAAAAAGTTTTTTTTGAGCTGCTACACTTATTGGATTTTAAGAATTTGATAGCACAAGAGAATTTTCCTTAGCTTCCATAACTTGGAGATAAGGTCCTGTGACAATGTTAACAAATTAATCCTTTGAGGTAGGTTTATGGTATATCCGAAAACAATGCCCATGGGAAAATAATGACACCTTCAAATTGGATATGGTAACTAATTTTACAGTCCCATTGTCAAAGACTCCATCTACCTCATTAGGACCTAGCCACCTATTGCAGAGCTTCCCTTTAAACACTTTCAATTGTGAATCATAAAATAGAGCCCAATCACTATTGGACTTAGATTTTGACTACTTTTTTATAGTGTTTCTAAGGCTTTGCCCCCATTTAAGACTCATTTTTCCTTTCTAATCACCATCCTTTTTTATCCAGTGCCTCAATTTGACTAAAAAAGGTGATTTGGACTCTAAGGTATGAAAATAACTCAAAATTGTCACTTCTCTTTATTATTAAGAAATTTGATGTTGAATGCTATGTAATTAACTAATATACGACTTTAAAATGTACTAATTGAATTTCCTACAGATCAACTATCTTTGGGAAGATCCGTGATTTCCTGTAGAAGACCAGATTTACTGCAGCAATGTTGATTTCATGCAGCAATGCCAATTTCTTGTAGAATGCCGATTTCCTGCAATAGCTTCATTATAGTAGGCATTTTTCTTATAGAAGCTATGAAGGTTAGAGATGTTATAATCATCCTCAGGAGAAATTGGAACATGTGTTTTGTTTGAAAACCCATCCACATGGATTCTATCCTACCAAATGTTCCAAATCTGATTTTCCTAACTGCCCAGGTTTTGTTTCAATCATTTATGTTGATTTGGGGAAAATGGTTCATGATCAGCAGAGTTGGTTTTGATCCATGCTTCCAGTCATGGATCAAACCAACTATCTGCTTATGCGATATTTCCTTATTCTTAGAAATAATTTTAATGTTTACTTAATTGCGCAAAGGCACTGGTCTACAAGTTGTATAAAAAAAAAATTATTCAATTTATATGGGGGCAGAGAGACATACATTAGACTTATGTATTGTTTTGTAATAATTTTTATTTTCAGATTAATGCAAGTAATGTTCTGCTAATCTTGTTGTAAAGTTATTTATTAATCAAAGGGTTGTAGTGAGGGAGGGCCCCATTTACTCACAACTCCAATGGCTAGTGTTTGTTAATTTATTTGATTTTCTGTATTAGAAATAGATCTGTACATAGTTCCATTCATATTCCTCGTTTTTACAACAACACATGCATTTAATGATTAATGGTTGAGTTTATTGGATGAACGATTTAAATTTTATTAAAGGATAGATCTAGGTATGCATATTGTTCTTAGATTTACATTGTCAAATTGATATTGAATGGTTGGGAATGGGTGTGATATAATTGTTTTTGTTTATCTTCAATCTTTTCTAGATTTGCATAAGAAATCTTAAGTGTGTAGAGAGATGAATTATCTACTCCATAGCCCTTGTTGTTAAGTGCAGATAGAGAGAAGAAGGATTTAGGATTGTGTGTGGCTTTCATACACTAAAAGTGTCAACTTGAATATATTTTGGATTGCGCCTCACAAGGTTATGATTACCCCTGGTTGAGAATTTATGTTTGTCAAATTATAATTTTATAATTTTCCCTAACATTTTGGTGTCATTACCAGGGACATGCTAAGGGATGATACTGAAATTGTTTTAGTATGACTTCTTTTTGTCTAATTTGTTCAGGACAAGGGTAGTCAAAGTGGTAAGACATGGGTAAGGCCTACGCACCTACGAAGATCAGAATTCATCAAAACTACCTCCTGGTTGTTTGGTAAGTCGAAGTTCTAAACTTTGTTTATATAATGTATGAATAGGAGCCAATATACTAGAACCAAATTTTCAAATATTTCTAGTGGTGGTGTGAGCACCACTTCGTCCACTAATAAACTGAAAGGGAAAAAGAAGTCTACAAAGAACAAAGCAAAGGAAACAAGGGAATCTAAACTGAGGACTGGCAGTTATGAACAAGGATCGATAACTAATCGTAAGCAGTTCAATACCCCCACAACAGAGAAGGATCCTTTTGTTATTGAATCTTCTATTATTTCTCATCAAGAATCTCCTCTTACTAGGGGGACATAATATTTGTTTAGTGGTTATCCTGAAGAGGAATTCCTCTTCCATCCTATTCAGGGAATAGAGTTCTGGACAATTGACTCTGAAGGATTTGTATCTCACCAGGGTCCGACCCCCTTCTGGTTCAATATGGCTCATCTAGAGGGTACTTGTACAACAAATGGGAAATATCATGAGAAGGAAGAGGAATCAGTAACATTTGAATTTCCTATCAGATATTTTGTTGGAGCCAGTCAAATGAAAAACATTCCTCCCTCTACTTTGCTTAATTTTTGTGGTACCTCTGGTGAAGATCCTGATGCCTTCTTATTTGATTCTAATGTATGATGCAACAGCTATGATTATTCTTCAAATGTTCAAAAGTTGAAGTGGTTTCCTACCACATTAAAATATGCAGCCCTCAAGTGGTTTATGGGATTGAGTGCAAACTCCATTTCAACATGGGATGACATGAAGAAGGTATTCTTGAGAAAGTATCAAGGTTACTGTAAAACCAGGGATAGAGAAGAAATCTTTGGCATGACCCAGAAGGAGGAGGAAATCCTAAAGGAATTCTTGGAAAGATTCCAGTAAAATTTGTGAATATCCAAGATAAACCAGTTGAACAAACAAACCATTAGGACAATTTTGCTAAGGTCCATAAGATTAGAGTTTCTTGAGGTTTTGAACATGATGGGAGTAGGTGATGTATCAAGATTGAGTTATGATTATGTGTACAAGTTATCTCGATGGTATTCAAGGGGTAATTCTAAGGTTGGTAGATGATCAAGAGATACTTCTTCTAGATTCACTAAATCAATTGCAAGGGCTAGGGTAACTAGAGATCAAATGGGTAATTTATTTGAAAACTTTAAAACTGGCATTCTTAGCACTTTGTCTTTACAGTTGGATGTTTTGCAGGCTAATAAGAGACATGGTGAAGTGGAAAAGGACCTAGTTGTGTTCTGCTCCAAATGTAGGAAGAAACATCCCTTGAGGGAGTGTCCTTCATCTAGCATAGAGGTATGTGAAATCTGTGAAGTTGATCATTCTACCAATAAATTTCTTTCACTTCTAGAGATTAAAGAAGCATACTTAGCAAATCAAGAAGTTGTCAATGCACTTTATCCAATGACACCTCCAAAGCCATGGAAACCACGTCCTGCAGGTACTACACAACAACATTTTCAATTTCCTTATACCAAGAATCAAATGTGGAATTTTCTAATAACCTAGCAGCCTTGGCCTCCATAAAAACCTTGGCAGGGAAACTTTCCTTACCCTGTTGCACCAAATTATCCCCCTCAAAAATTTTATTGACCATAAACCATACCACAACGAGTGGCTCAGCTAGAACTACAACTTCAGTTGCCTGCCCCACCAACTCAACCATGTCCCACATAACTTCCTTCCCAACCAGTATCCAATCCCAATAATAAAGACGTCCAACCTACTCACAATGCTGGATCAACTACTTATCCCACTTGCCTTACCTATTGTATCACACCTCAACCTCTGTAGGAAATCTTTGTACCTTTGCTGCAGGAATTTCTTCTGCCTCTGCAGGAAATTAAACTTAGGCAAGGAAGAGTGGTGACCCAACCAGGAAAAAATGAAGATATTATAGAGGAAGAAGCCCCTAATACACCTGAAATAGAAAATATACAAGAAACAACAGAGCAAAACATTCCAAGGTCACGAAAACCTTCCTCATCTCAAATTGTCCAGCCTCCTTTTCCAAAGAGGTTGGAGGTGAAAGAAATAATGAAACAACCCAAGTTTGATCTAGTATCTAAATTAACAAATGTACGCATCAAGATTCCCTTACTACAAGAAATTAGGGACATGCCAATTTATGATAAAACATGTAGGGAAATATGGACCAAAAATCCAGGGAGACAAAGGAAAGAACCCTCTACAATTCAAGTAGGTGGAAAACTTGCAAGCCTTATGTCTACCAGATTTACCATTGAAAAGGATACAGACCCTGGAATCCCTATGGTTACCACCTTCATCAATGGATATCTAATAAGAAATAATTTAATTGATTTAGGTGCAGCCATTAATCTAATGACAATGGAAACATTCTCCCATATAGGATCCTTTAACTTACTTCCTACCCCTATTGTGTTATAATTAGTGG
The DNA here is from genome assembly GCA_000404065.3 of Pinus taeda. NCBI lineage: Eukaryota > Viridiplantae > Streptophyta > Pinopsida > Pinales > Pinaceae > Pinus > Pinus taeda. The sequence continues at coordinate 11,861 of APFE030968317.1, read as the reverse complement.
ACAGATCTAAGCTCAAGCCATAAGGTGTATTGGAAGACATTGTCATTTCATTAGATTCCTTGGAATATGCTACACATTTTTATGTTCTTTAGCCTAAAAATAGTTTGGGATGCCAACCTCTGATCTTGGGAAGACCTTGGTTGGCCACAAGAGATGCCTTAATTATGTGTAGGCCAAGAAACATTACCATCACACATGGGGCTGAAACTAAACACATCAATATATATCCCCCTGCTAAACACATCAATATATATCCCCCGGCATCAATCCCACTGATTCCTCCCGCTACTATGTACTTTGGGCTCCTGTACCAAGGCAAAAATCAATGAGATAAAACCTCTCAATGGACCCTGCCCAAGTTCAGCCTTCTTGGGACTATCACTTCAGATCACCCCACTTTGCACCTAAAGGTATGGTTGCATGTGATCCCTCTGCAAACTTCTCTAATTGTGGCTCCTCCACAATTGTCTGAGACTTTTTCTGGGACTACATGTTGAGAGGTAATTTACTCTCCCTCTCAACGACAAAGTCTCTAACCTTTGTCTCGCTCCTCAAGGCTTTGCATGCATCTTGAACCTCAAGAGCATACAAGTTCTTGGCTAGCACACCAATCTGTTTCATTTGTCCTGTCGTCATGAATTTTTTTGGAAAAAGAGCTGATTTTAAATCAGTGATATCTCCATCATTCGAACTCCGATTCAATCGATTTTTTTTTGAATTTGGGTCCTTTTCCGCAAGGAATCTAGATCTTCTATTTGGTTTTGAAAATTTTGCACAAAATTTTTTAGATCTACTCTGAAAACTTGCGGCCCATATAAATATATATATATATATATATATATAATATATATATATATATATATAATATATATATATATATATATATATATATATATATATATATATATATATATATATTATAATATATATATTACTTTGAATGCTCTTCTTCGTATATTGTTCACTGCTCTGATAACCTTTGCTCCAATAAACCTAGCTCTAATACCATGTAGAAATTTCTCTATGGATTAGCTAGCTCTCATATCATGTAGAAATTCTTGCAAATTCTCTACAAATCTACCTCTGAGATCTATTTAGAAAATCTTACTGTAGATTAACCCGATAATGAAATATACCAAAGCAAAATAGTATAATCTACTTCTATTATTGATTTTCTTTGTGGAAGCATAAAATTGAGAAATATCTAGTTGAACACATATAACCATAAGAAGAATCAATGCACATGAAACACAAAAGAATACTAAGGGGAAAGCCTTACCTAAAAACCCCATTATCTGTATTGTCATACAAGGTGGAAATACATCAAGATTACACAAAACTTTAGCTCTCACAGCTAGCCAGCTCTCAGTACAATCCTTCTGGATGGTCACAAGCTAACAAAGCTTCTCACAAGCATTCTCCTCTTCCCTCCAAGCCTCCTATTTCCTTGCGTTTCTTATCTTGGGCGATCCTACTATTACCAAGTGTAACACTGGTCACTCACACTAATCTCACACCCTATAAAGCTGCACAATCCTCAAGGAACCTTATTCCTTCTACATGGATGGGTTTCTTTTATAGGAAAATTCCTCCAATTCGTAGTACATTGTCCCTGTCTTTAATCTCAACTAGGTCTTTGTCTAAACTAACATGCATGAGTTATTTATGAGAGAATCTTCAGTTATCTGGAGTACACTAGTTTCATGCATGCATGCACTAGCTAATTGAACTCGCAATCAGTTCCTCAAATAGTTTGGAACTAATCTAACTAGACTTAACTCAGTTCACTGAGCTAACTAATTACAAATCAAATAAAACTCATCCTTATCTACTTAATTAATGGATAATCTCCTCAATTTAAGGGATTACTATTGCATGACTTCATGAAGACTTCTAGCTTGAATTTCTCAAACTAAATAACTCAAGATGAATTAATTAATTATTTTTCAAGTAGCTAGTGAGACTAAATTTGAATATTAATTCTTAATTTTAATTCAAGGACAAATTAAAATTGGAATACTCTGGATTCTATTCTTATCATTTCTTGTTGCTATTTTCAACATCTATGAAATCCAAAGCCTACACCTCCTTGTGCGAAGTGGCCTCCATTGTTTTGGCTGTAACCAAACATGATATGGTCAATTGACTCTGATGAAAAGGTAAACGCATCGTATTAAAGGATCCTTGAGGTGAAATAATAAGCATACTCGTACAAGTAATGGCACACATCAGTAGAGAAATAGGAATTAGGGCATTGCTGGCACTGAGGACTTTTGCATGTGACTATCATGGAAGTGGAGGACTAGGAAGGATCATATACTGGATAGGGTTGATTGGAGAAATCATCACAGGGCATGCACTGTGTCCATATCAATTCATTACCTATGTCTAGAATTCCATAATATGATAGATATGGCTTACGAATTTCTACCTTCAACATATATTCTCCACTTCCTGCACTTATTGGAGCTTGGATTCCTACACTTAATGAGGGACTTGACCAGCCTTCAGAACCATAGACCTATGCAGTTTTTCTAGCCTCCCTTGGCCACATCGCACTGCTTACTTAACTACTTCAGTTGATGTAATATTCCCTGGAAAGAATGGGGAAGTGATAAATCTCTATGCACAAGATCTACATTCAATCCAACAATGGGTTTATGCTTGGGCCTTGAAATCTTCTTTAGTATAAGCGACCTACAACATTAAAGGTAATATGGAAAGCAATAACAAGCGAATAAGGAATTTGTAGGGGGAACTAGGAGATGTAGCAGAGTATCGAGGCATGTTTCGTGTACAACTACATAGGGGAAGGAAACTACAAAAAACTTAGCGAAATAATGGTTTGCTCTACCAAGGTGATGCACTCTATTTATGGGAGAATTGACTTGGAGTTCGATGTCATTTTTAACTTTATTTTTTTGCATGTTTGTGTCCGAAGCCAATCTAAATTTTCTTTATTAAGTAAAAATAAAATCTTGTTATTGACGCCCATGGAGATGTATTTGATTTGAAAGTGGGAGTTCATTCGCTAAAGAAATTTGGATCTTTCCATGGCATCATTTAATGAAATTATATAGGTATTTCGTTATTTACATCTGGAGAGAGATTAAAAAAGAATGAAAAATACCTATCCCATTTATAGTTTGCATCATATAATGTGTTTCATAAAATTTATAAACCTATGTTAACTATAGTTTCCATGATGTAATGTGTTATTATAAAATTTACATTTTACTAAGAAGGTCATTGAATAAATTAATGTTCTATTTTATTTAGAGATATTTTCAAGTAGTTTACTTATATTTATAATATTAATTTTTTTAAATAAAATGTTTAGTTAAAATTATATCTTTGGCATGCTGCACGTTTAAAAAATTATGTTTAGTGTTATAAATAAAAATAAACTCTATATTTTTCTAGGAAAAAAAAGCTTTAAATATAATATAATAGTAATTTAGTAATGAAAGTGCATGTTTAGAAAATTATGTTTAGTGTTATAAATAAAAATAAAAATAAACTATATTTTCTCCCGATTGGGGTACATGCTCGAGGTAGGTGAGGACGTTGGTAAGACATGATAGTTATGACATTTAAGGGAAGGGTACCACCCAGCGCTCCCCAAACGCTCATGGCAATGAGTGCGGTGGCCTCCCACATGCTACCTGATAGAAGAGATGGGAGAAGTGGCAAGCAGGGCCAAGATGGAGAAGGAGGTGAGGTGACTAAGGCAGGATGGGTGATGCGACAGAGAAAGGTGGAATGGGATTATGAAAGAAGTCGGGAAAGAGAGAGGAGTATAGTCGAGATTACAAGAGGAGGGAGGAGCGAGGGTGCAAGATTGCAGAGCTACCAGCAACGACCTATGCAAAGCATTTCCAGGTATGTATCCTAGCCTTACAAACCCATTACTATGGTACCTATTTAATTCATGGTCGAGGGGTGTGGGAGATGACAGGGGAGGGAAATTGGCGGAGTGGCTGAGGAGACCAGCGTAAGTTGAGGGGATAGTGATCACGTTTTGGATGAAGGTGAGAGACATGAGAGAAAACTAGGGCTGGGATGTAGAGAATGCTCCTATGATCAAATGAGATATTTGGTATACCATTGAGGGTGGGGAGATTGAGGCTAAGTATGTGTGATGGCCACGGGAGGAGCAGAGAAGTGAGGCAACTCTTTTGGGCAGAGGTATGAGGCAACAACACTGGGCAGAGGGGCGAGGGAAGGCAATGTGATTGGGAGTGATGGTAATCTTTCTCGATGGGCTGGCTGTGAGAGTCATAAGCATAAATTGGCTCTGGCACCGTGACACCACCCCTATGAGTAGATGAGTGCATTGGAAAAACCATGGGGGTGGTGAGGCTATTAAAAGGTAGATGAGAAAGCAAAGTTAGTGGTAGAAGAGTGGCACAACTACACCAGGCAGAGGAGAGGCACTACATCTTGGGGCAGAGGGGTACCTGGGCAGAGGCAATTGTGATGGGAAGTGTGAGAGGATGGGAACATGCATCAATCTGGAGAGGCACGTGACCATGTCTTGAGAGCTAATTCATCTTGTGTGTGAACAGGCACATAACAGAGAAGATATGGCTTAACCATCATGTGGAAGAGCATGAAACAAAAGGCAGAGTGAGTCAACTTGAGCCACAAACCCGAGAACTTCGGAACCTAGGTGTGGGAGGAAGCCCATACAACACCTCATCCCCAAAGCGGTAGAAGCTTACAACGAAGGAACAAATGCAGGCGTCCATAAGATTTTGGACAAATGGGAGAAGAAGATAAAATGGGAGGGTGAGTTCAAAGAGGAAATGGAGAATTAGCAGTCTGTAATCCCGAATCTTGGGAATACCAGGGGTAGACTCACCCAGCTTAAACAGATGCTCTATCTATACTGGCTCATGAAGATCCTCACAGGGAAGGCAATGGAGAAAATGTCTGTGGGGATGAATACGACCCTCCACGACATGCGCAATTACAAAAAAGACTTGCAAACAAACCAATTTTAGCTGTGTAAGTAAGACATTTACCTTGATCGAATCCAAAGGAAAATCCCTTGCATTATTGAGCTTGTTGACATGCCTGGCAACTTAGCCAAAGACCCAGCCCCGGTGGAGTCTACCTCAGAAGAACAGAAGGATTAGTCAATTTCTTGGATGTTTTTTTATGTTTCTTACGGGTAGCATTTACTTTTACTGATGCATGCTTATGATAGATAAACACATAGACTCTTATCATGATATAGATGCATATATAGCTTGGTTAGATCAAATCATACTAATTTTTTTTTGGCTGGATTATAATGAGGATACGTGGCCAACATACTTGGTTTCCCACTGGGCAATTTGAGGCCACCTATCTCATATATGTGGTGTAAACTTGTGTTTTATAAATAGAAAAAGAAGGTCTGGCAAAGCTTTTATATATATTATATATATAATTATATATATATATATATATATATATTATATCATTTCTAAGAAAAAAATCTGTAATATAATATAATATTAATTTAGTAATGAATTTTTTAATAAAAAATAATTTTTATCACTCCACCTTACAGTCTCCAAGTCTATAAAATTTATGTTTAATTATAAACATATGTAGTCTCCATGTCTATAAATATGTGTTGAATTAGAATATGTTCCATTTATAAAAATGTTTGGAATTAGAATATGTTCCATTTATTAAAAAAAAATTATATTTTTATGAAAAAAATTAATTTATTTTTATAATAATTTTTTTAATATTATAAGAGTGAATTTTATTTTTGCTAAGGTAGTATACTCTTAACATAGGTACAATATATTTATTAGCATGTCTCATTATCATATCACTCTCAAAGAGAATTGAACATAGATAGGAGAAATAATAGTCATTATACCCAACAACTAAAAATCACCATAATTGACATGTCTATATTCTCATATTAAATAAAAAGTCAACATAAAATACACATATTTCACAATTATAATATATTTAAATGTTGTTAATTTATTATATATTTAATTACCTAATATACTAAGACAACTATATTACATTAATAAATGTGCTTGATATATGCTAAAAGGCTTTAATGGATATGAATATAATAGTAATATTAATATTATATTGAATAAATATAAATATAATAACAATACAATAATAATAATTATTATATTATAAAATATTACTATCATCAAATTATAAAAATGATAATAATTATAGCAATTATAATGCCAATTTATAATAATGATATCAAGGTATTAATATTATAAACATAAGCAATTATTAATATTATAAACCCAAGCAATTTATATTATAAATGCAATGGATTATAAACCCAAGGGATTGATTGTAACTTAAATGAGATTTAGTTATATGGAAGTAAATTTAAACTAATAGATAGTAAAAAAATAAATAAGGAATCGAAGAAAACGAGGAGATGAGTTTTCCGCTTGCAGGACGATTCGAACTAGGGCAGCCTAGGCTGACAGCCTAGGCTGCTGCAGACTAGACACCAACTTGGATGATGAATACGAGGAGGATCGAGGTGGGTCAGCAGGGTTTCACATCAAAGTACATGAAAGGATGACTAGGATGTCGAGGATAGCTGAGGTTTTCAAACTGCAGGGCGATCTCGGAACGTGGAGGTTTTACACTTAACCGAGCATAGGAATGGTTATAACCCTTGATGTGAGTGTGTTGGCAGCACTTCCAGATTATCTGAGGTTGAATATAGCATTCTTTGCAGGAAACGGACCGCTAATGAGTGCCTGAAAGTATTTACTGCAAGGTAATTACCATGGTGAAACCTAGAGAGGCAGTTGACCTAGACCCTGCATCGGAAGACATTTTGTCGGTTTAGGGAAAGGAGGTAACCACTCAAAATATTGACAAGTTTTTTGGGTCAGCTGGCAGCCATGCATCCGAGGATTTCGCTTTGGAAGTTCCATGGAACAACAGAGCAGCGGAAGGACTGCTGGAGGAAAGCCTGGATCTGGTCGGGCTAAATAGCAAAGGAGAAAGGGTTTTTCAAGCTACAAGTACTCAGGAGAAGGGTTTTTAACTAATAGAAAAATCTTCTGGCGCTCATGGAAGGAAGGACAAGCCCTTTGTAAATGACCCTTTCCTCTCTGGAGGGATTGAAGACATCATAAACTACAAAGCGAGTCATGGAATTTGGAGATCGGTGGGAGGAGGCCTTAAAGCCGATTTCACAGTAGCAGAGGTGGGTGGATCGCAGGCCATCACCAGATCGTTAAACGCAAAAGGAATTCTTAGGCCTATTCTGGAAATTGAAGTGATAGGTGTAGGAACTGGTGAACCCTCGGAGTGAAGGGACGGAAGCTATCAACCAGACGCTGGATCGTTGAAAGAGGGCATCGGTTTCACAATAGGATCAGGGAAAGAAATTGGAGGTGGAACCCCATCAGAGATCCCAGGCAAGGTGTTTCAATCCTAGACAATATCGAGCCTAGACATCAGGCGGAAGCAGGCAAGAGTGACCCAAAACCACAAGATAGGAAGGAGGTCTCAGGGCAAGCAAAGTCCGGGGGGGCAAAGGAAAAAATCGAAACCCCTAAAGAAGAAAAATTTTGAATGGAACTTAGTCTTGGGTATGGATGTATAGGTAGAGGACACTCTAGAGGTGGCGGAATGCACTCTGGTAGGAAGGGCTAGAGGTAAGAGCTACTCAGAGAAATTCATAAAACATTGGGCAGAGAATCAGTGGAAGACGGCCCCGGTAAAAAAATTCAAGGTAGCAGTCCTAGTAAAAGGATGGTTTATGGTAAGATTTGAAAGCAAGGAAGAGGCGGACTCGGTTGCAAGGAAGAATTTGGCCTTTGGGAATCACCCAGTCCTATTCAAATGATGGACTCCCTTATTTGATGCGAAAAGGGAGAAGGTAGATGAATTTCCTATTTGGGTTAGGGCACCTGGTCTTCCCCCTTTTCTCTGGGTTGAATCGGTCTTCAGGTCGATAGGGAACCTTCTTGGCACATTCCTAGAAGCGGACATGTCTTTCCTTCATACTCACAACAGAACCATGGCCTGGATCCTGGTCAGTTTAAATCCAGATGGAGGACTGGCGGAATCTATCAACTTGCAATACAGAGATTATGTTTTTGAGCAACCGCTGGACTATGAACATCTACCTTTTAGATGTCATAGATGCCACGAATATGGACATTTGGCAAGAGATTGTTCGTTGGGAAAGCGCAGAAGAAGATTTCAGAAGAAAGCCGAGCAGGGGGAGATGAAAACAGAGCTAGAAAAGGATCCTGGAACAGAAGGAATTTTAGTGGGGGATTCTATGGAGGCGGATTTTACCCATAAAGAGGTCCGAGAGGACCAGGCCGGAATAGACCAGCCGGTGGAAGAAGAAGCAACTAAGGACCAGCGCGGACTTGGGAACTTACAAAAGGAGTCCTTCAAGGAAACAACAGTCACCTCGGTCGAAGACACAAAGGGTATGCATCTAGACTCAAGTAACCCATCTTTATCTTCAGAATCTAAAGATGCTTGCTTGATATCTGGCTCTCATATAAATTATTGTTTCAATGATGAACACTTAAATGTTGAAACCATCACTTCTGTTATACCATCCCTTGACCTGAACTGTGAAGATGTCCCTCCTGGAATAAGAGAACATGTTCTTCCCTCCCCGACGTGTCATTACAATCTAAGATCCCTTGACAAAAAGCATGTAATTTCTGAAATGGTTGGTGGTTTAGGCCCTTCCTCATCTTAGGCCTTCAAAAGGAAGGCTAGAGGTAGGAAATCAAACCTATCCATAGCACAAGTAAAGGCGAAGTATGATGTAGCATATGGCAAGCAAATGTCTATCCTTGGGGCGCTTAGAGAAGCAAATCCCCATGAGAATGTTATCAAATGATATTTTTGTCCTGGAACTGCAGGGGTTTAGCCAGTAAAACCAAAAAACTGGCGCTTAAGGAGATAGTTATGCTTTATAGCCCAGATGTTCTTTTACTACAAGAAACCTTAGGAAGAAGTATAGATGTGGAGCTATTCCTTAGAGCTACTCTCCCAGGCTGGTATTTTTTAGCAGTAGACTCTGTTGGACACTCGCGCGGATTGACCATAGGTTTCAAGGAAGGAAGAATGCAGCTTATTAACCACTAGGGAATGGCTCATGTGTTAGGGATGGAGTTTAAATGCCCTGAATTCGGTCATCCCCTGTTGATACTAAATATCTATGGGCCCTGTGAGGGAAGGGCATCCTTCTGGACTGATATTCTATCAAAATCTCTGTTAAAAGATCAAAACCTGATTATAGGAGGAGATTTAAATTTTTCGCCGGGGAATGCTGAAGCCTAGGGTCCTTCTACCAGAGAAGACTGGCTCTCTGATTTTTTCATGAACACCCTCAGCTCACATAACCTGTTGAGCTCGAAGTTTGAGGGTGGAGATTTCAATTCCGCATTTTCATTTTAACAAGATAGATTTTAGATAGTTGCAATTAAATCTATTTTCAGTTTTGCAGGTACAAGTAGGAAAAAAAAAAAAAAAGCAACCAAAAATCTTTCATTTCATGCCTCGTAGGAACAGAGACAATACATAAAAATTCTTACCCAATGCCCCCACCACATCACAGAGTCACCCTTCTCTCTTCTTTAGTGGTCGTGATCTAGAAGAACCTATAGGTGAACCTCTTCAGATATACGAAGATCCTATAACAGAAGAAGAGCAAGAGAACATCCCTCTTGAGACCATGGTTGAACGCAGAAATGGTATGGGAGATAACGAGAGAACAGAAGGTGCTTTTCCCATCCGAGAGACCAATGAGGACATGAAAATGAAAAACATAAGTCCCTTAGCCTTACCTCACTTCCATGGATTGACCACTGAAGACCCTGATACGTTCCTGTTTGAGTTTGATGCCCTTTGTCGAGCTTATGACTATGTTGAGGACGAGAAAAAGTTGAAACTCTTTCCTTCTACCCTCAAGGATGCAACACTCCGTTGGTTCATGGGGTTACCTAGAACCAGTATCAGTACTTGGGCTCAGATGCAGCAAGCCTTTAACAACAAATACTGAGACTACTATAGGTCAAAGGAAATAAAGGGATAAATATTTCGAATGACCATGGGAAATGATGAGTCTTTAGAAGACTATGAGGAAAGGTTCCAGCTTAGTTATAAATGGGCCAAGTGCACACTTGACCTTGAATCTCTGAAGCTAGTTCTGCTTCGAGGAGTCCCTGAAGACCTGCTAGATACCCTTCACTTGCTAGCTGGAGGAGACATCTACCAACTACCCTATGAGGACATAAAGACTGTGTTTAGAAACCATTCCAGGGTAGCCAGGAAAAGAGGAAGGGGGAATCCACTTTCAGCTGGTACCACCTTCTCCAAGCATGAGTTTGCTAATCAGATGGAAGACCTCAAAAGCAAGATGAGACAGACCATTGCCATGCAACTTGATACCTTCCAAATTCAACAAAATAAAGAGGAAGTTGAGAGGGCTTTGGCCATTTTCTGTCCCAGATGTACGAGGAAGCACCCTAAGAACGAGTGTCCATTGCACTCGGTAGATGTGTGTTTCGTTTCTGAGGAAGACCACCCCACCAACCAATGCCCAACCTTTCCTAGATTTAAAGCCATGTACTTGGGAACTGAGGTGACTACTGAACCTCTCTACTTCCTCAACGAAAGGAGGCCACATGGGCCCAAACATTACCAGCAGGGGATGCAAGGGACATCCCAAGCTTATTACAACCCCAACCAATCTGCTTATATACCTTCTTGGGGCCCCCCTGCTCATCCTTCCTGGTCCGCACCTCCTCCGTGGTCTTATCCATCGCAATACCATACTCAACCTACTGCTCATCTGTTTCACTCTCATGTCCAACCACAACCTCAGTGGAATTCACCTCAACCGGGCTTGAGGCCCCAATACAATTCTCCTCTCGCCATTCTACCTCCAACACCGGCTCAACCATAACCATTACCTCTGGCTCCTCCAAGACAACCCGAGATACCTGCTCAACTGAACCCGAACCCCAACAACAGACAGGCCCAACAGGTATATATTGGGGAAACAACATGCGCTACCTATGCTGTGGAGATCTAGGAGATCAACCTGCGATCTGGGAAGGTCCTTCCAAAATGCCAACCTCCTCCCCTAGAGGAGGAGGAAGAGAAATAGGGAAGTGAACCCAAAGCCATTCCACCCTTTCCTAAGCGACTAACAGTAACCACGCAACCAAGCCCAGAGGAGACTGAACTTCTGGGAGAACTCAAGAAGTTGTGTGTGAAAATACCACTTCTCCAGGCCATAAAAGATGTACCAATATACAAAAAATTGATTAAGGAGAAGTGTTTTAGGCACCCAGGCAGGCGCAAGAGAGATGCCCCAACTATCAATGTCATAGGACAACTCTCCGATCTGATGCTGGGGCAAGTAATCTGTCCAAAATATTTGGACCCTGGGAGTCCTGTAGTTGATGTCCACATTAATGGCACCATAATCCCCCATACCTTGATTGATCTAGGGGCTGCCATTAATGTGATGACCAGGGACACTATGCTCAAACTCGACCTTCAGAGTTCCCTAAGGAAGACCTCGATAGTACTGCAGTTAGCAGACCGCTCCACCGTGACTCCCGAAGGGATTGTGGAAGATGTCCTGGTACCATATTGACTTCCTGGTCCTTCAGCCAAAGGCTAAACATACTGGATACCCCCTCATCTTGGGAAGGCCTTGGTTAGCTATTGCGGATGCTTACATCAGTTGTCGAGCTGGGAGCATGACCATGAAGAATGGGCCTATGTCTAAGCAGCTAGTCATTTATCCTCCTACCCAACCATTGCTAGAACATGACTTACCACTCTCGTTGGAAGAGGGAGATGAGGATGAG
>APFE030968312.1:243151-271749 GCA_000404065.3 Pinus taeda | reverse complement strand
CTTTCTACTCTCCTCCTTCGCTCCCCTAAAGATTTCTGGGGGACCATCCTTTCCCGGCGCTCACCTACCCCGGTCGACCTTGATCCTACCTCAATGTTCTCCCACACCTCCCAGCTGTATGACATTCCTGGGCAGCCTCCGATTCAGGTTACTTCCCCCCTCCCCACCTCCTGCCACCTTTTCTCCGACAAAGACATCAGAGAGGCAATATGGACAATGAATAGCAGCAGGGCAACAGACGAAGAAGGCTTCCAGGCAGAATTCTTCAAGCATGGACTTCGCCCTCTAGTAAGATATTTGGTGGACCTTTTCAACCAGGTTGTTCGGGATGGATTTCCGAATGGTTGGTCACACCACATTATCTATCCGATCGACAAGTCAGGTCCTACTTCCGACCCCAACAACTACAAGACAATCATGGTTGGGCACACATTCTCCAAGCTATATGCCACAACACTCCACAGGACACTCTCCCATTTCCTTGAGCACAGATAACTCAGGGCCAAGGGCCAAGCAGGATTCCGCCCAGACCACCAGACAATCGACCACATCCTTACTCTTCGCGCGGTGATCGAGGAGGCTAGACATCGATCCTCTAAAGTGTACTGATGTTTTGTAGACTTCCGGAAGGCCTTTGACTCAGTCCCGAGGGAAGATCTTTTCCAGAGACTAAGAGAGATTGGCATCTCCTCGACTCTCCTAACAACTATCATGCGACTCTATGAGGCCGTCCTAGGCCGTCTCCGCACAGTCGGAGGAATGTCGGACTTCATCCGTAGCACCATTGGAGTCAAGCAAGGATGCCCCCTTTCTCCTACTTTATTCGGGATCTATATTGATGAGCTTGAGTCCTTCCTCCGGGAGCATATCCAGGAGACAGATGGGTGCCTTCTCCACTAGGTCCTGATTTCCATCCTCCTCTTTGCAGACGATATTGCCCTTATTGCCTTCTCCCGAGAAGGCCTTCAGAGACAGTTGGATACTCTCGCAGCTTTTTGTGACCGGAGGCACCTAACTGTGAACTTGGGTAAAACCAAAGTGATTATTTTCAATGGAGTCGAGAAAACCTCGAACTTCCACTTCCTATTTAAAGGAGAAGAGATCAACATTGTCAGCACCTATACATATTTGGGAGTTTAGTTTTCAAGGCCTCGCTTCAGCCTGCGACCAGCCCTTCAGCCTCGGATCAACAAAGGGTATGGCTCCCTAGCCCTTTTGGAGAGACAGTGTTTCCGACACCATTTCCAGGACATCTCGTCCAAGATGAGCATCATGAACACTTTGATTCGTCCCACAGTACTTTATGGCTCAGAGATTTGGGGACCCTCTCTCTTAGAGTCAGATTGGGCCTCAACGGATCAGGTCCAAACCCTCCTTTTGCGTCGTTTCATTAGATGCAAGCAGACAGTTCCTCAGCACATCATTCTAGCAGAGTTCGGGGCTCAACCCTTCCGCCTAGAGGTGATATTCAAATTAGTGTTGCTCTTGCACAGGATCCGAGGACTGGCAGACACGAGGAAAGGTCGAGATAGATACCCATATTTAGCATATCGCTCCTCGGAGAACATCGCCTGTATGCAGACAGGCCGATCCAAATGTTGGTACACCGGTGTGACCGAACTTCTGGAGGCTTCAGGAATCCAGATTGACCATCTCCCTCCCTTTCAGTACTCTCTGAATGCTCCAAGCCACCTCCTTCCTAATCAGCAAGAACTGAATAAAATTATTAAGGAGGATATTTACAGACAATATGTTCAGACTACATGGACCAATCCTCCCAATGGGTTGCGCCCAAAAATGGCCTTCTACGCGAAGCATTGTCTGGAGATCAGGGATGGGCTCATCATCAGACCTCAGTACACACTCCAGCATTGGATGCATGCTCTTAGAATCCCCCTTGGCCAGCTCAGATTTGGGTCTCACAGACTCCGGGTGGAGACAGATCACCACATCGATAGGGCAGACAAGATTTGCCAGCTCTGCCACCTACGGGAGATAGAGACAGAGACACACTTCATCTTCAGATGCCCTGCTTACTACGAGATTCGAGGTCGCTTCCATTGTCTCTTCAGGTCTTCTCAGACCTTGTCCAGCTTCCTCAGATATGTTGATCCGAGATGCCTTGCACTTTATCTCCAAGAGGCCTTCAGATTTCGGGCCTGTTTTCTTCAGCCCCCCACTAGATTGGACACCACGAAGAAGATCATGGACTTCTTTATGGCGCTACCCTCAGCACGGGGCACCAAAAGAACCATTGACCGACCCACAGACTCTGAGACCAGATCAGTGCGGTCCTGGGGGGGGCTGACCCACTAGACTACACCCGCACTCCAAGATTGAATCCACCCCTGGGAGGCGCCCTAGAATCTCCAGACAACAGCAGCGACAGTCCAGTATACCCACAGGACAGTAGACTTTGACAAGCTTCTCCCAGTTTTCTTCTCTCGACTTCGGATGCTAGGAGTAGGGACTGGACAGGAAACTCCATCCTTCTCCTTCCCCTTCTCCTTCTCTGCCTCATCGCAGGGCTCTGTTTCGAAGCCGAGAGCTCCTAGCTTCTACATTTACATTTACTTCGATTACAGATGTATTTTCTGCTCCTTAAAAAGAAAAGTTAAAGGGGACCGCTTGGTCCACCGGCTTGGCATGTTGTAATCATTGTACTCGACAGTCCCGTTGACCTATTATGATCATTTGTTGGACATTAATAAAATTATCTTATCTTATCTACTCTACTTACATCTACTCCTTGTGATACATAATAGAAGGGGTTGTATTATTTTCATTGTGCCTGTGGATTATTATTGTTGGCTAGATGGATTTCTTAAGCATAGGAGGACGATGTCACTATTTTCCTGGGCCGCATATCTCCCATTAAAAAGCATGAGTATTGTGGGTGAGCAATGTATCTCTTTTACTGGTTATATGTGGGAGATGTTGTGCGTGAGTGATTAGAGAACTGTGAGCTGGAAGGGGATCAATTACTTCACACCAAGTTCCATATTTTCTTCACTGTGTTGTGTTAATGCTAGTTTTAATTTTTTCACTGGATATACAAGAGACAATAATAGTTGATTCCTAAGTTGTTATGTTGTATTGTAACCAAAGTCCAAATTGGTCACTGTCCATATCCATAAGTCTTTTACATGCTGAAGACACCCATTAAAGTCATAAAATCAGCAATCATGTGTGATGTTGGTTAGAGAAATTGTGTCTAGACATAGTGGCTAAGATTATTTGAAGTGCCTATATTTTATTATGTCTGTTGTTTATAGTTGAACTTCATGTCTTAATGAATTTTGAACAGAGTTAGAATGCCCATTTTTGTCATAAAAGATATTACCATATACGCTAAGCAGATTTGAGGGAAAGGTTGATGAGTGTGCTTTGTAATAGTCCTGCTAGGGTATTGAGTCACAATATTGTTGTAGATTACTAAAGTAGCCCTATATTTTCATTGGTATGTTTGTTGTGTTTGCTGAGGTTTGAGTAGCTTGTTGTAAGTTGGGGGATGAAAAGTATATTGTTGAGTTGAATATGAGATGTTTTTGAACCAGCTGGTCACTATTGTGTATTTTTGTTATGCCATGTGAGAGGTCTATGTTAAGATAAATTTAGTTTGATGCACTTGCCACTATTGAACGAGACATGGATCAAACCTTTATAGACTCCCTTAATAAACCAGTAGCAGAAGTCAGCAGACCCTTCTCAAAGGGGCTCTATGTCATCCTTCAGAAAAAACAACCAAAATATGTGCAGGAGGGGCAGGAAATAGGACACAAAATTTATGCTCTTGGGATAGATTTGAAGCACATGAGAGTCACATGGAAAATTCTTTTCAAACTTGATGAACTAGATACACTCCTTTCCAAAGTGAGCCAGTTAGAAGGGAGGAAACCAATTTGGGCTCTAAAACCAGCTATGCTTGCTCTCATACAACACAAGGTCTTTGAGAAACCTTGTGAAGGGGTTAGGCTTCCAGTTGTATATTGTCTCAGTAACATCATGAGACTAACCGCCCCTATAGCTCCTTACAATGATGATGTTATGAGGAGAGTTTTTAGACTGGTGATAAAGACTTTTCAGGACTTGGATAACAATGTAGGTCCTAGATTTGGGAAGAAGCTTCACATTCTAAAAATTATAGCCATGACTAGGACATGTGAAATCATGTTAGATCTAGAGTGTGATGGTTTGATCCTGCAGATGTTCCAATGCTTCTTCAGCATTAGGAAACATCATCTTGACACAGTCATAACACACATGCAGTCCATCCTGTCATCATGTACGAGAGGTTGTGACGCCATTTGCCGGGAGTTGCAGTCTTGATTGTTGTCTGTTTGGAGGAAAGAACAGTTGGTCTCACCTGTTGTTTATGAACTAGCTGAGGGGTTGGTTGAGCATAACATTGGGCTATTCAGGAGACAGTTGACCAGGGAGGAGCAGGTCAGATTTGAGGGATCATGTAGCACGAATGAGATAAGAAGGAAGGGACTTTGCTTTATCTGCAAGGGACCTTGGGGACCTGACCACTCATGCTTGAGTGACGCTGAGGAGATGAAAAAGGTAGAGCAAGAGGAGATTCCTTCTGACTTTCAGGGTGAGGACTCTTCATTGGATGAGTCCATGGGTTCATACGATGATACCTGTGCGGAGCATAAGCAGTCATGTGGAGCTAATGACAATAGCCCAAATATGCATCCATGTGTGGTAGAGGAGTATGATGAGCAACCAATTGTTCCCATGAGGGAAGGAGATCCGGGAGTAGATGAGCGACTGATGATTTAGCATAGAGAGCACATAGAGGAGCATGAGACAGTTGATACACAGTGTGCAAGATGGGCCATTTTTGGATAGTCAGCTAGTGGCTCATGTTGAGCCCATGATGGAGGATGAGCAGACACCCTTGGGGCCAGCCATTGGATTGGAGCAGACAGATGTGCAGGCAGCCTCCAGGGAGGCAGTATTTGCATACACTTGTCCTCAGGAGGTGTTGGAGATTGACAAGGTAGTTTTGCAGGAGGCTAGTAGGTGGTAGGAGTGTTGAAATTTCTAAGTATTACTGTTAGAAATTTTATATATATTCTCTGGTTTAATTCTCCTACTTGTTAATTACGAACAAGTTATTTAAACATATAAACATTGAAATAAACACAATACAATCTCAACCATCTACTGATCAACAACTGAAAGAAATAGCAAACACACAAGTGACGCTGTTATTTTTGGACAACTCGTCCTCGGAAAATCCCAATGCGGGAAAACTGGTGCAGCAATTTTGAGGGTTATATTATTATGCCGTTTATCCTTGAGTACAACTGGGTGCCAAACTGGCTCACCCAATAGAGAAAAATAACTGGTCGTAATACCTCTCTATTTGGAAGCAGATATTCAGAAAATCGACCCCATGAAACCCCCTCTGGCACAACTGAAGCACTACGGCAACCTCAAAACCCTCTGCGTCAGCCCTCTGAGGCACTACGTAGCCTCTACGGCCTTTTGCGTCACTCCTGCTGCCCTCTGGCCTCTGTGTCGTCTCAACTAGCCTCTGCATGGCCTACTCTGGCTTCTGCGTTTACCTTTGTGTTGGTCTCTCGGCACTATCTCTGCCTCTCTGTCTAGTACTCACTGCCCCTCACTGCAAATTGATCACTAATTCGACTTTTCTTAGCAAACCCTGCTCTAGAAAATCGAAGGACTGATCACTTTGGTGTTTTCTCCAATTGACCCTCAAGCCTCTTCTTATACTTTTCCTGTTGGTCCTTCAAAGACCGAGATTACATATCTAATCAACGACTAAGATTAGATTTGGCTTGATCCATGTCTTTTGGAACCTTCTAACCCAGTTTTATAGTAATACCCATTAATATTTTATTTTTCCTAAGTTTAGACTTAGGAACTCCATTAAAAGTATTAATTATTTTAATATCTCCTAAACCGAGAAGAATCTGCCCAAACCATTTCTGGGTCTTGGAGATCTCATGTGCTTTAGACTCTCCACCAATTTCCATGGCTAGAGCACATCCTATGCTGCCCGAAATCAACACTCCCTCTTAGCGAGGACTGTGCTCTAGTAATACTCCACACTGAGCATCACCCTGATTATACGGCACCGGTACCTGTGTTGATGCTAGGCCTGCTGCCCAACATCCTTTACACTGCTACATCTTGTACTGCTGCCCATGGCCCTGCCTGCCACTGCAGCATCTGTATGTCAGCTCCCTCTACATCCATGTTGTTGTTGGTCCTTTCTCCCAACATAGCATTTGTAGTGCAACCCCCTTTCATCATGCTGCATCGTGCCACTGCTTACAGCTACTGCACTGCAACTCAGTTACTGAGAAGTAAGTCACTAATCTACCCAACTACTGACATCATTGTCAAGCTAGAAACACTCCCAATGTTGAAGCTCTCTCTGCCACTATCAAGTGCTCCCTCTACTGCCTCTGCACTGCTGCAACAACTCCTTGCCTCTCACACTGCTGCAAACCTCTTTGTGTCATCCTGCACTGTTGCAACCTCCTCTGTGCCTCTCGCACTGCTGCAGCCTACTAGCTTTGCACTGCCTGGGACTCTTGCACTATAGCACTCTCTGCTGCTTCATCTGCATCTGTTTCTACCAACATCCGCCAGTCCTGATACTCTCTCTTTGGGGCTCCCGTAGCAAGGTATAATCCAAGAGGTTGGGTACCTCAAGGATCCTGCCCCTCATCGCATGTAGTCCTCCTGACTACAACTTGATGTCTCCCCACCTCTTCTCTAGAGGTACACGAGCACTCATGGCACAATCGTCATCCTCCTCTACCCCTTTTCCGCCTTCGCTGGCGCTGTCTTCGAGTCAGACGCCTCTCCCTTGTTCTACTTCCTCGGACACTGGTTCGCATAGTGACCCAGTTCCCCATAGTTGAAGCATTTGACCTTGGAGAGGTCCTTTTTCTTGCTCTTCTCTTGCTTCCCTGCAGATGCCAGAGTTGCATCCTCTTACTCTTCCTTCTTGATCCGAACTCCTTTGCTGCTACTTCCCGTCTTGGACAACCGTCTGATCTCTTCTTGACAAAGAGCCGCCCATAATTCTTCTCAATCTGGAAGAGTCGCCCTACCCAGAATGCTCTGGACAAATGTCTCCCACTCCTCGGAGACTGCGTTTAGGGTGGTCTTCACCATCAACTCTTGATCCGGAGTGGCCCTTATGGAAGTCAGTTGGTCCCAGATGTCCTTCAATCCGCCGAGGAAGTGATCTATCTGCTCCCCTTCTGCATCTGGTATCACCACAGTTGATTCTCAAGTAACATCTTCCTCTGCACACAAGTATGCTGGTACAATGCCTTCAAGGTGTTCCATTTCCTTTACCGTCTCTTTCTCAGCAATATTTTGGACCACATGATCCTTGACCCCATCAAGGATGATGCATTTCGCCTTGGCCATTGCCTCCTCGTACTTTTCATTATCAGCCAGGTCAACTGGGATAGCCACTGTTCTCAAGGCAAAGGCCTTGATGCGATGTCTATCTAGAATGGACAGGATCCTGGCCTTCCAGACCACAAAGTTGGATGCCCCGTCCAACCTATCCTGATCCCTTGGTCCATTCATGCCCATCTCTCTGCTTCGAGTCTCTACTTCCCTCTGGAAGTTCTCTCTTCAACTCCCTTTGAGTTGCTACCTACCGTTTGGAAGTTCTCTCTTAGACTCCCTCTGAGTCTTGATTTCCCTCCTGGAAATCTGCCTACCAACCATCGAGTCGCCTCTCTCTGATCTCCTCTGCACCTACAACACTGATCCGAATTCCTTGGCTAGAAATCCGCCTTGGTAGCTACTCCCTCTTCCCTGGTTTTGACCCGTTAGGTACTGTTCTGCCCACAGCACTCCAACAGTTTCACTACCCGCAATATGCCCACAGCTTCCTATGCCCCAACAACTAAAGGATTGAGCCTCTAGGCTTTGCTCAATTCGGTATTGGCTGAAATTCTCCCCTAGCCTACTGTGTGGCTTTGCGTGAGACTTTTCCTACCCTCCTCAACCTCTGCGTTGGCTTCTCTCTGGCCTGGACTGATGACGTAGTCCCTCTGCGTCAACCCTTCTTCTGTCGCTTTCTGCAAGGAACAACTTCTGTCACTCGGGACAATTGTTTCCGCTACAAATGCTCTGCTTCAATTGGTGCCTTCAGCTCTCCTATGATCTACAACCATGCTCTAATACCATGTTGAAATTTCTAAGTATCACCCATTAGAAATTTTATCTGTATTCTCTGGTTTATTGCTCCCACTTGTTAATTACGAACGAGTTAATTAAACATACAAACATTGAAATAAACACAATACAGTCTCAACCATCTACAGATCAACAGCTAAAAGAAATAGCAAACACACAAGTGACACCGTTATTTTTGGACAACTTGTCCCCGTAAAAACCCAATCCGGGAAAACCGGTGCAACAATTCTGAGGGTTATATTATTATGCAGTCTATCCTTGAGTACAACTGGGTGCCAAACTAGCTCACCCAATAGAGAAAAATAACTGCCAGTAATACCTCTCTATTCGGAAGCAGATATTCAAACAATCTGCCCCACGAAACCCTCTCCGGCACAACTAAAGCACTGCATCAGCCCTCCTAGCCTCTGCATCAGCCCTCTACAGCCTTTTGCGTCACTCCTACTGCCCTTTGCATGGATGACACAGGCCCTCTGGCCTCTGCACTATCTTAGCTAGCCTCTGCATGGCCTACTCTGGCTTCTGCGTCTACCTCTTTGCCTCTGTGTTGGTCTCTCGGCACTATCTTTGTCTCTCTGTCCAGTACTCACTGCCCCTTACTACAAACTGATCATTGATTCAACTTTTCTTAGCAAACCCCGCTCTAGAAAATCGAATGACTGATCACTCTGGTGTTTTCTCCAACTGACCCTCAAACCTCTTCTTATACTTTTCCTGTTGGTCTTTCAAAGGCCAAGATTACATCTCTAATCAATGGCTAAGATTAGATTTGGCTTGATCCATGTCTTTTGGAACCTTCTAACCCAGTTGTATATTAATACCCATGAATATTTTATTTTTCCTAAGTTTAGACTTAGGAATTCCATTAAAAATATTAATTATTTTAATATCTCCTAAACTGGGAAGAATCTGCCCAAACCATTTCTGGGTCTTGGAGACCTCATGTGCTTTAGCCTCTCCACCAATTTTCATGGCTAGAGTGTTGGAATTTCTAAGTCTAACTGTTAGAAACCCTTCGTGTACTTTTCTCATTTATTTCTGCCTACTTGTTCTGATTAATTAACAAGTTATTTACCATGTAAATACTGAAAATAAATACAAGTACATGCTCAACACATTACAGATCATCAACTGAAGGAAACAAAACAAGCACACAAGTGACACCATTGTTTTTGGACTGATGTCCCCAGAAAAACCCAATGCGGGAAAATCGGTGCAGCTATCTGAGGGTTTGTATTATTAAACAGTTTCAGAATACAATCTGAGTGCCAAAACTAGCTCACCCAATAGAGAATAATCTCGACAGTAGTACCTCTTAGTCGGAGACAGATGTTCTAGCTGAAACCCCAGATAAACACTCCGACAGCGCCCAGCTCCAATCTGCCCCACGAAAACCCCAACGTCAGCGTCTAGGGATTGTATCAGCCCTTTCTGGCCAAGCGTCACCCTAGCTCACCCTGTGTCAGCCTCTAGAAGCACTGTGTCAGCCCTTAGAGCCTCTGCATCACCCACGCTAGCTCTCTGAGGCACTGCGCAGCTCCTGGTTGTTGATTTCGGGTAGCATCAGATGTGCACTAGCCACGGAAATTGGTGGAGAAGCTAAAGCACATGAGATCTCCAATACCCAGAAATGGTTTGGGTAGATTCTAGATAGTTTGGGAGATATTAAAATAATTAATATTTTTAGTGGAGTCCCTAAGTCTAAACTTAGGGAAAATAAAATATTAATATGAATTAATATAAAATTGTGTTAGAAGGGTCCCAAAGTCATGGATCAAGCCAGAGTTAATCTTAGCCGTTGATTAGGGACTTAATCTCGGCCGTTGAATTGTCAACAAGAAAAGCATAAGAAGAGGCTTGAGGGTCACTTGGAGAATACACAGAGTTGATCAAGAATTTGATTTTCTGGGGCAGGGCTTGCTGAGGAAATCAAAGGAGTGATAAAAGTTGCAGCTGAGGGGCGATGAATACAAAAGCAGAGAGGCAGAGAGGGTACCAGGAGCATCAGCACAGAAGCCAAGGAAGAGGGACGCAGAGCCAGCTAGAGGCCACATAGATCTAGCCATGGCCCACGCAGAGGCAACGAGGAGCTGCGCAGTGCTAGAGAGAGCCAGCGTGGGTGACGCAAAGGCTCTAGAGGCTAACGCAAGGCGAGTTGGGTTGACGTTGAGCCAAAGACATTGACACAGTCCCTAGAGGCAGACGCTGGGGATTTCGTGGGGCAGATTGGAGCTGAGAGCTATGGGATTGTTCATTCGGGATTTTAGCCCGAATATCTGTCTCCGACTAAGAGGTACCACTACCAAGATCATTCTTTGTTGGGTGAGCCGGTTTGGCACCCAGATTGTATTCTGAAACTACTTAATAATAAAAGCCTCAGATAGCCACACCAGTTTTCCCGCATTGGGTTTTTCCGGGGACATTCGCCCAAAAATAATGGTGTCACTTGTGTTCTTGTTTTTTTCCTTCAGGTGATGAACTATAATGTGTTGAGCATGTACTTGTATTTATTTTTAGTATTTACATGGTAAATAACTTGTTAATTAAACAGAACAAGTAGGTAGAAATAAATCAGAAAGTACATGAAGGATTTCTAACAGTTAGACTTAGAAATTACAACATGGTAGAACTGAGGGCATCATCCAAGCAGAGCAGCAGTAGTAGAAACAGTTGTCCCGAGTGACAGAAGTTGTTCCTAGCGGAGAAGCAGCAAGGAATGGGTGATGCAGTACCTACGTCATCAAGTTTGAGCCGGGAGGAGGATCAGCGGAGTGGAAGAAGGGAGCAAACCTAACCTACACAATGTCCGGTCATCTTTCTTAGTCAGGAAGGATTGACGCCCGTGGCCAAGAGGTGCGGATTTTGCTGGTGTTGGGATTGCGTAGAGCCTAAAATCTCTAACCTTCAATTTGTTGAGGCATAGGAGGTTGTGGGTAAATTGCGGAGTGAAGCTGGTGGGGTATTGTGGTCAGAACAGTATCTAACAGGGCAAGACCAAGGTGGAGGGAGTTGTCGCCAAACATTTCTAGCCAAGAAATCAAGATCAGTGGTCCAGCGGCACCAACAATTGGATTGGGGGCATCTTGACATTGGTAGAGGGGTTTCTAGGAGGGAAATCAAGGTTCAAAGGGAGTCACACCAAGAACTTCCAGGAGGGAAGTAGAGGAGCAGTGAAATGGCAATGAACGGGGTAAGAGACTAGGACAGACTAGACGGAGCCTCAAACTTCGTAGTCTGGAAGGCCAAAATCTTGTCCGTTCTAGACAAGAATCGTCTCAAAGACTTCACCTTGAAAATGATAGCAATCCCAGATGACTCGGTTGAGAATGAAAAGTACGAGGAAGCAATGGCGAGGGCCAAGAGCATCATTCTTGACGGGGTCAAGGACCATGTAGTACCACATATTGCCAAAAAGGAAATGGCGAATGCGATGTGGGAGGCCCTGACGAAATTCTATCAGCGTACTTCCGTGCAGAGGAAGATGCTACTAGAAAATTAGTGGTGTTCATACCAGATGCAAAAGGGAGAACAGATCGACACAGAAGAGATCAGAAGGCTGACCAAGGCAGGAAGCAACAGCAAAGGGGTCAGAATCAAGGAGGAGGAAGAGGAGGATGTTGCCCTAGCATCTGAGGGAAAGCAAGAGAAACGGAAGAAGAAGGGCCTCTCCAAGGTCAAATGCTTCCACTGTGGGGAACTAGGTCACTGTGCGAGCCAATGTCCGAAGAAGAAGAGCAAGGGAGAGGCTTCTGAGACCAAGGTTGCGCCAGCAAGGGCAGAGAAGGAAGTGGAGACAGATGATGACTGTGCCATGAGTGCTCACATGCCACTTGAGAGGAAGTGGGGAGACATCGAGTTGTAGTCAGATGGACTACAGGCAATGAGGGGCAGGATGCTCGAGGTACCTAGCCTCTTGGATTATACCTTACTACGGGAGCCTAGAGGAGTAGCAGAACTGGTGGATGTTAGTAGAGATGGATGCGGATGGAGCGACAGAGGGAGCTATAGTGCAGGATTCCCAAGACAGTGTGAGGCAATAGTGTGAGATGCATGGAGTTGTTGCAGCAGCGCAGAAGTCAGAGAAGGGGCACTTGTCAACGACAAAGCGAGTTTCACCATCAAGGGTGTCTCTATCCTGACGGAGATGTCAGAGTTGGGAGATCAATTACTTACTTCTCAATAATTGAGTTGCAGTGCAATAGTGAGCAGTGGCAGTGCTATGGATAGCACGATGCAGCATGATGAGAGGGGTTGCCATACGGATGTAACAATGGCAGTGGCAGGGCCAAGGTAGCAGTACATGATGCAGCAGTGATGTTGGGCAGCAAGCCTAGCATCAACACCAAAACCGATGCCGGATGATCAGGGTGATGCCTAGTGAGGAGTACTACTAGAGCACAGTCCTCGCTAAGAGGGAGTGTTGATTTGGGGTAGCATCGGATGTGCTCTAGCCATGAAAAGTGGTGGAGAGGCTAAAGAACATGAGATCTCCAATATCCAGAAATGGTTTGGGCAGATTCTAAATAGTTTGGAAGATATTAAAATAATTAATATTTTTTATGGAGTCCCTAAGTCTAAACTTAGGGAAAATAAAATACTAATGTGAAATTGTGAATTAATATAAAACTGTGCTAGAAGGGTCCAAAAGTCATGGATCAAGCCAAAGTTAATTTTAGCTGTTGATTAGGGACTTAATCTCGATCGTTGAATTGTCAACGAGAAAAATATAAGAGGAGGCTTGAGGGTCACTTGGAGAATACATCGAGTTGATCAACAATTCGATTTTCTGGGGCGGGGTTTGCTGAGGAAATTGAAGGAGTGATCAAAATTGCAGCTGAGGGGCAGTGAATATAGAAGCAAAGAGGCAGAGTGTAACGGGAGCATCAGCGCAGAAGCCGGAAGAGAGGGACGCAAAGCCAGCGAGAGGCCACGCAGAGCAAGTCAAGGCCCACGCAGAGGCAGCGATGAGCTGCACATTGCCAGAGAGAGCCAGCGTGGGTGACGCAGAGGCTCTAGAGGCTAACGCAGTGCCTCTAGAGGTTCACGCAAGGCGATTGGGGTGACACTGGGCCAGAGAGGCTGACGCAGTCCCTAGAGGCAGATGCTGGGGATTCTGTGGGTTAGATTGGAGCTGAGAGTTGTGGGATTGTTCATCCGGGGTTTTAGCTCGAATATTTGTCTCTGACTAAGAGGTACCACTGCCGAGATCATTCTCTGTTGGGTGAGCCGGTTTGGCACCCAGATTGTATTCTGAAACTACTTAATAATAAAACCCTCAGATAGCTACCCTGGTTTTCCCGCATTGGGCTTTTCCAGGGACATTCGTCCAAAAATAACGGTGTCACTTGTGTTCTTGTTTTTTTCCTTCAATTGATGATCTGTAATCTGTTGAGCATGTACTTGTATTTATTTTCAATATTTACATGGTAAATAACATGTTAATTAAACAGAACAAGTACGCAGAAATAAATCAGAAAGTACATGAAGGATTTATAACAATTAGACTTAGAAATTCCAGCACTAGTTGCCTCTGCGTGAGCCCTGGCTGGCTCTACATCCCTCTCTCCCGACTTCTACGCTGATCCTCCCGGTACTATCTCTACCTCTTTTCTTCTGTATTCACTACCCCTCAATTGCAGCTTTGATCACTCTGTCGACCTCCTCAACAAACCTTGCCCCAGAAAATCGAAATCTTGATCAACTTGGTGTGTTCACCAAGTGACCCTCAAGCCTCCTATTATACTTTTCTCATTGACAATTCAACGGCTAGGATTAAGTCCCTAATCAACGGCTAAGATTAATTCTGGCTTGATCCATGACTTTTGGACCATTCTAACACAGTTTAATATTAATACACATTAATATTTTATTTTCTCTAAATTTTGAATTAGGGACTCCATTAAAAATATTAATTATTTTAATACCTCTCAAACTATTTAGAATCTGCCCAAACCATTTCTAGGCATTGGATATCTCATGTGCCTTAGCCTCTCCACCAAGTTTCGAGGCTAGAGCACATCCGATGCTACCCCAAATCAACACTCCCTCTTAGCGAGGACTGTGCTCTAGTAATACTCCTCATTGAGCATCACCCTAATCATCTGGCATCGGTCCTTATGCTGATCCTAGGCTCGCTGCCCAACATCCTCTGCACTGTTGCATCATGTACTGCTACCCATTGCACTGCCACTGTTGCATCTGTACGACAGCTCCCTTTGCATCTGTGCTGCTGCCCATGGCCCTGCCACTGTCACTACTGCATCTGCACTACAACCCCTCTCATCATGCTACATCATGATCCCCATAGCACTGCCACTACTAACTGCTGCACTGCAACTCAGTTACTAAGAAGTAAGTAACTGATCTCCCAATTCTGATATCTCCATTAGGCTAGAAACACTCCCAATGCTGAAGCTCCCTCTGTCACTAACAAGTTCTCCCTCTCTGACCTCTGCACTACTCCATCAACTCTGTGCATCTAGCACTGCTGCCTCACGCTGTCTTGGGACTCCTGCTTTGTAGCTCCCTTTATCGCTCCATCCGCATCCGTCTATATCGACATCCGCCAACACCGCTACCCCTCTTCGGGGCTCTTGTAGCTAGGTATAATTCGAGAGGTTTGGTACCTCAAGGATCCTGCCCCTCATCGCCTGTAGTCTACCTGACTACAGCTCGATGTCTCCCCACTTCCTCTCTAGTGGTGTGTGAGAACTCATGGCACAATCATCATCTATATCCACTTCCTTTTCTGCCCTTGCTGGCGCAACCTTGGTCTCGGAAACCTCTCCCTTGTTCTTCTTCCTCAGACACTGGCTTTCATAGTGACCTAGTTCCCCACAGTTGAAGTATTTGAACTTGGAGAGTTCCTTCTTCTTCCGTTTCTCCTGCTTTCTCTCAGATGCTAGGGCAACATCCTTTTCTTCCTCCTTCTTGATTATGATCCCCTTGTCGCTACTTCCTACCTTGCTTAGCCTTCTGATCTCTTCTTGGCGAAGAGTTGCCCACATTTCCTCCCAATCTGGAAGGGTCACCCTGCCCAGTATGCTCTAGACAAACACCTTCCATTCTTCTGAGACTGCGTTCAGGGTTGTTCTCAGCATCAATTCTTGATCCGACGTGGCCCCTATGGAAGTCAACTGATTCTGAATCTCCTTCAATCGACCGAGGAAGGTGTCGATCTGTACTCCCTTCTGCATCTCGTATGATCGCAGTTGATTTTCTAGTAGCATCTTCCCCTGCACAGAAGTATGCTGATACAATTTCTTTAGGGCTTCCCACATCTCATTTGCCGTATTTTTCTCAGCAATATGTGGTACTACATGGTCCTTGACCCCGTCAAGGATGATGCTCTTAGCTCTCGCCATTGCATCCTCGCACTGATCGTTATCAGACGGGTCAACTAGGACAGCTATTGTCCTCAAGGCGAAGTGCTTGAGACGGTTCCTATCTAGAACGGATAAGATTCTAGCCTTCCAGACTACGAAGTTTGAGGCTCTGTCCAGTCTGTCCTGGTCTCTTATCCCGTTCACTGCCATCTCGTTGCTCCTCTACTTCCCTCCTGGAAGTCCTCGGTGTGACTCCCTCTGAGCCTCGATTTCCCTCTTGGAAACCCTTCTGCCAATGTCGAGATGCCCCCACTCCGATCCTTAGTGCCGCCGCACTACCGATCTAGATTTCTTGGCTAGAAATCGTCTGCAACAACTCCTTCCTCCTTGGTCTTACCCTGTTAGGTATTGTTCTGACTACAATACCCCACCAGCTTCACTCTAAAACTTACCCACAACCTCCTAAGCCCCAACAACCTGAAGGTCAGAGCTTCTAGGCTTTGCGCAATCCCAACACTAGCAAAATCCGCACCTCCTGGCCACGGGCGTCAATCCTTCCTGACTGAGAAAGATGACCGGGCACTATGTAGGTCGAGTCTACTCCCCTCTGCCACTGCACTGATCCTCTTCCCGGCTTAAACTTGATGACGCAAGCGCTGCATCACCCCTTCCTTGTTGCTTCTCTGTTAGGAACAACTTCTGTCACTCGGGACAACTTTTTTCTGTTGCTGCTGCTTTGCTGGGTTGATGTCCTCAATTCTCCTGTGATCTGCAACCTGCCACTGGTACCATGTTGGAATTTCTAAGTCTAACTATTCGAAACCCTTCATGTACTTTTTTGATTTATTTTTGCCTACTTGTTCTAATTAATTAACAAGTTATTTACCATGTAAATACTAAAAATAAATACAAGTACATGCTCAACACATTACAGATCATCAACTGAAGGAAACAAAACAAGCACACAAATGGCACTGTTGTTTTTGGACCAATGTCCCTGAAAAAACCCAATGCAGGAAAACTGGTGCAGCTATCTAAGAGTTTTCTTATTAAGCAATATCAAAGTACAATCTGGGTGCCGAAACTGGCCTACCAACAGATCTGAATAATGTAATGATGATATGGAGTGAACTTAATGTATTAATGAAGAAATGCAATTATCAAAGCAAAGAAAATGTAGCCCTATGAAAAATTAACAATATGTACCTAGGTTGGAGAATAATTTACTCAGTTTCAACCATAAAGGATAGAGGACTTGACGTCAATTTCATGGGAAGGTAGTTGTGAGGCCAAAAGGGGTTGATCCTAGCATTCGACGAGTTATAAGCAGTAGACAGTAGCCTTTATATGATGACAGGAAAGTCAATGAAATCCCTAGTATATAGCATTGTTTTAAGATCCGACCGGCTCGGAACCAACTCGGCCGAGTTGGTCCGAGCCAGAAAAAAATTTCAACCCCGCAGAAAATTCGGTTCGGTCGGCTGAGTTATGACTGACCCAGCCGAGTCATAGCATGACTCGGCCGAGTCAGTCATAACTCAGCCAACTCGACCGGATCCGTAACTACTCGGCCTGGGTAGCTGATAGTGGCCAGTGAACCATAAAAACACGCCTTTTTTATTTTATTTTTATTTTTCTAAATGTGGGGAACTCCAAAGGGGTTTATGAATTAGTTTGCTGGTCTTTGGGGTCCATTCCCCTCTCCAAACCCTAGTATTTGATCATATTGCCCTACTAAGGCTATGCTATTCATGGTAATGTTAAATTCTTAAAGTAAAAGTGACATTCTCCTTAATCTTCATTTTCATCCTTTTACTTAAATTTTTAACATTACATGAAATGACTAAGGATGTTTGAGAGTGGTTCCGGCCTCATTGGATTTCATATGGAGAAAGTAGAATTTTAGATTTCATTCAAAATCTAGAAGACTTATCGGTTTTTCAGGATTTCAGAATTGGGGGATTGCAATGTTTCCATTGAATTTTGTCATGTATTAGGGTATGGAACTCGTATTTAATCAAGAGCACCAATCCCTCTATGTGCCTTGATGTTAGTCACATTGGTTGTCGAACTCCTCCACTATTCGCTCCCAAACCGGGAGCTTCCGAAAATGTCGCTCCTGCTCCCCGCTTTCGCTCTCGCTCCCAAGTAACACTGAGCCAGATGATGTTGGCAACTCTAGCAGTAGCCAGTAGTACTGGTCACAGACTTTTGTTGTAGAGGCCATTTCTAGCCTCCTTGGTTATGTGTTTTTGTTTTGATCTCTATATCATCATCGTGTATGTATTGGACAGTGCATTGGGTGCCATTTTAATATAAGGGATATATTCATGAGCCTACTTTGATCATAATTGTATTCTATCTATATTCTAATGCTGTGTGTTTGGAAACATGAATGAAAATCTTTAAAAGTTTGTGTTTTTATAAAAAATAAATATTTAATGTATTTTTTACAACGACCGTGTCATTGAAATCGAGTTGGCTGAGTCGATACCGAGTCAGAGTTTTAAAACATTGGTATATAGCAGTGACATCCAGAGTGAGATTTAGAATGGGATGATCATAGATATACACTACAGGGCTCTACCACTATTATAAGAGATGGTCACTGGTTTTCTGGAGTTCAATATAGGGCATGGTGGTGTGTGTGAGGGATGTGCGCTTGGCAAGCAGTCCAAGGTAGTTGTGAGGCCAAAATGGGTTGATCCTAGCATTAGGAGAGTTATAAGCAATAGATAGTAAGTAGCCTTTATATGATGATAGGAAAGTCAATGAAATCCCTAGGTTATAGCAGTGACATCTAGAGTGAGATTTAGAATGGGATGATCAGACATATACACTATATGGCTCTACCACTATTATAAGAGATGGTCACTGGTTTTCTGGAGTTCAATATAGAACATGATGGTGTGTGTGAGGGATGTGCTCTTGGCAGCATTTCCTAGAAGTGAGACCAAGTCCAAGGGTGTGCATTGTGACATCTGTCTTACTATGTTAGTAGAGTCTATCTAGGGATGTAGTTATTTTGTGACATTCATAGATGACTAGTTCAGGAGGACATGGATTTACTTCCTAAGGACTAAGAATGAGGTCTTTAGTCAATCTCAAGAGTTCATAGCTCTTGTGGATAACCAAACTAGGAAGAAGATCAAAGTCCTAAGATCAAACAATGGGGACGATCCTAACTCAAATGAGTTTAAGTATTTATTTAGGGAAAAAACAATCAAAAAAGTAATAAAAGTTCCCTACAATCCCCAAAAGAATGGAGTCGCAAAATGGAAGAACATGAGAATAGTTGGAGCAACCAAGACCATGAATCATGATTAGGATCTACCTATGCTCTTATCGAGAGAGACATGAAGTATGACTGTATACTTGCAAAAAAGGAGTCCTCAGAAGGCAGCGGAGGACATGACTACTAAGGAGGCTTTCACAGGAGTGAAACCAGAGCTGACTCATCTATGCATCATTAATAGTCCAATGTATGTCCACATTCCTTCAAAGAAGAGGACAAAACTAGAGTCGTCATCATAAAGGGGCATTTTTGCTGGAAACAATGAGACCTCAAAGGCCTATAGGGTCTACATTCTAGGGCAAAGGAAGATAGTGGTCTAAAGGGATGCCAAATTTGAGGAGTGTAGGACATTAGGAGGTCACATGGGACAAATCCATCAATGTAAGAGGATTGGGAGCAAGAGGCTTCGAAGGCCACGGAGAGACCAGCAACACCAGCATGAGGGACAATCCTCTAATCAAAGAGGAGGAGCCAGAGGTTCCTTCGATCTCTGTTAGGAGGAGGTCGAGGAGCATATGGAGTCTCCTAGTAACACTTTCAGGGAGAGTAGACCACCAGCTAGATTTTCCAATTATATGGCCTTGATGAGCAACATCAGTGAGTACAAGCTTTCTAACTTTGAGGAGGCAGCAAACCAACAAGTTTCGAGGCATTCCATGGTGGAAGAATATAGTTCCATCATGAGGAACGAAGTGTGGAAGATAATATCAAGAAATGAGGGGAATTCAATCGTCACTTCTCAATGGATCTTCAAGATCAAGCATGCAACATATGGAAGTATCGAGCATGCAACATATGGAAGTATCGAGAAGGACAAAGCGAGGTTCATGGTGAGACGGAGATGCTCACAAGTGTATTTGGGTGTGGCCCAGTGTGATTTATTCAATAGTTCCAATTTCCACAAGTTGATTTCCTATATGTTAATTTTTGCAACTGTAGTCAAATTTCACCTTGGACGGCTCAGATGACCGAGATGATGATTGCATTCAATTCCTCTTTTCGAGAGGACCAAAATGGACCTAAAGACACCTTATTTGGACAAGCGAAAGTTGTTTTTTGAATTTATTTATTCACTCATGTATATTGGGTTAGGTCAGCCCTAAGCATATGTTAAATTGGACAGGTCAGCCTCAACCCCAAGTGGACCCTCATGAAAGCCTATAAATAGAAGAGACCTCAAGCTCATTTGGACATATTGATCAAGCCATCTTCTCTTCTCTTATTGTCTTGGTTCGCACACGTCTGTTGAAGGAAAGTTTGTGCAAGGGTCCGAAATCTTAGGGGTGAAGCTCGCAGTCATCTAGGGTTTTTTAATTCTTGGACACTGGCATAGAACTAGGTATTTTAGTCCATGGATATTGGCACACAATGGTCCTAACAACGTCCAGGCAGTCGTGGACGCTAGCACAGTGTGTTATGGGAGCGTCTAGGGTTTCAGAGATAGATCGCGCTATATTAGTCCTCGGATGCTTGCACAGCGTGGTTCTGAGAGTGTCTAGGCTGCCATAAATGTTGAATTTTCTAAGTCTATCCACTAAAAAATTAATCTGTATTCTGCTGGTTTATTTCTTCTATTTGTTTAAATTCAAACAAGTTATTTAAAACATTTAAATACCGAAATAAACACAATACAGTAACAACATCTACAAATCATCAACTGAAAGAAAACAAGCACACAAGTGACACCGTTATTTTTGGATAAATGTCCTTGGAAAAACCCAATGTAGGATGTTAGAATTTCTAAGTCTAACTGTTAGAAACCCTTCATGTACTTTTCTGATTTATTTCTGCCTACTTGTTCTGATTAATTAACAAGTTATTTACCATGTAAATACTTAAAATAAATACAAGTACATGCTCAACACATTATAGATCATCAACTGAAGGAAACAAAACAAGCACACAAGTGACACCATTGTTTTTGGACCAATGTCCCCGAAAAAACCCAATGCAAGAAAACCGGTGCAGCTATATGAGGGTTTGTATTATTAAGCAGTTTCAGAATACAATCTGGGTGCCAAAACCGGCTCACCCAGCAGAGAATAATCTCGACAGTAGTACCTCTCAGTTGAAGACAGATGTTTTGGCTGAAACCCCGGATAAACACTCTGAAAGCTCCCAGCTCCAATCTACCCCACAAAAACCCCAGCGTCAGCCTCTAGGGACTGCGTTAGCCCTTTCTGGCCTAGCATCACCCTAACTCGCCTTGCGTCAGCCTCTGGAGGCATTGTGTCAGTCCTTAGAGCCTTTGCGTCACCCACGCTGGCTCTCTGTTGGGCGCGGGATCCCCCAAGGGCAGTTTTGGGGCTTAGAGCCCAGATTTTGGTCCAATTTTTTAATTCCAATATGTAAAGACTCTGCATTTTGTGAGTGCGAAGCGTGTAGTTGTTAAAGAGTCATAGGGTTGTCCGCCCTTATTTTGATAATGTAATGTCGACTGTAGAAGATCTACCCATGGTCTACGGACCATGGGATTGTATAAATAGAGCAAAGCTCTAAGTAGTAAAAAGTGAATCTAATCTAATCTAATACAATAAGGAAAATCAATGAAGATGTATGCGAGATAGCTATGAAGTGTAAGTCTAAGTTTTGGGTCATAGTGTAGGTAGAGGCTCTGCAGTTGATTGTGCAGAGGCCTAGTAGTCCACAGCTGAGTGCGCGGACCCCTGCAGCTAAGTGTGCAGGGCGAGCCGAGTCTATAATCATCTATAAGTATTAATAAACAAAAGTTTCCTATAAATTCTGCGTCTTATTTCTTGTTTATGCATCTGTTATATTAGGTATGAATTCACTTCTAAGGCTTATATGATACACGAATGTGTATAATTGTATTGGTTAAGTGAATGCAAGTAATAACCTCTATTTACGCGAAGCTAACCAAGATTTGATAATAAGATAAGTAAGATACTTAGCCTAGTTTGAGAGACAGCGCAGATCGCTGCTCTAGCAATGAGAAAGGTCTTCAGCCCCTGGTTAGGACTGCGCGAAAGCCGATTGTAACACTTCGCAAAAGTACTAAAGGATAGAACAAAGCACAAAGCAACCTGCGCGAAGGCAGGAATAGTTGGAAATAACTGACATCATACCATCTCAAGGGTGCGGAAACTTGGTTCCAGCATCCCCCCATACTGCTTCAGGTGATACTTCAGTGTACACTCCGAGGGATGATGCCGAAAGGGCCAGTAGTGTAGGGATTTGTTTGGCTAACTAACACTGAACCTAGGTCAGGCCCCTTCAAGCCAACAAATGGTTCTATTGCCAGGACATAGAAACTGGTATATAGAAACAGAGCTCTGCCATGGGACAGGTGAATGGGATATCCTGCGTAAAGGGTTCATGATGACCTTCAATTTTGAGGATGGGCAGGACAGTATTGATGAAACGCTACAAGAGGTAAAAGCAGTCATCTTTAGGATACCACAAGAGCCTGTAGACTTGATTCAGCCTGAATGGGCTACTCAACTGAGTCGCGTGCTAGAATGTTATAATGTAACTACTGAAGAGTATGAGGATCTGCGGAATATTAACATTCCAGAAACTGAAGGCCAACGCGAGGTTCAACGACCACAAATTGAGAACCCTGATATAACTGCACCGATGAAAACTAAGCAGGTAAACATTGGTACGGAGGCAGAACCCAAATTAGCGAAGATCGGAGACAACTGGGACGGCGCGACGATGGATAAGGTCGTTGAATTACTCCGTGAATATCAAGACTTATTCCCGACCAAGTTTACGGGTTTGAAAGGAATAATCAAAGATCTAGGAGTAATGAAAATCACGTTAAAACCCGACGCGAAGCTAGTTAAGCAGAGGCCTTACCACTTAAATCCGAAATACAAGGAGAAGGTCCGCATAGAACTAGACAAAATGCTCACAGCAAGCATCATCGAGCATGTGGAAGAATCCGATTGGGTAACCCCAATGGTGGTGCAAGAGAAGAAGCAGAGGGATGAGATAAGGATATGCATGGATCTCAGAAAATTGAATAACACTTGTGTGCATGATCCATTCCCAACTCCATTCAGGGATGAAGTGTTGGACAATGTAGGAGATCAGGAAGCATATTCTTTCACTGATGGGTTCTCGGGGTACCATCAGATCAAAATCGCGTTGGAGGATAGGAGCAAGACAACTTTCATGACTGAGTGGGGTTGCTTTCAATATATTGTCATGCCGTTTGGATTGAAGAATGCCCCTGCTATCTTTTCGCGCGTGGTTGACAACACGTTGACCAAGGTATCCAATGCACAGTGAACTGATTGGGACCTACGCATACCTGCAGCATTATGGGCTTATCGGATGACATGCAAGAAACTGACGGGACAGACACCTTTTAGGCTTGTCTATGGAGTGGAAGCCGTAATGCCTATGGAATACATTGTGCCTAGTCTGCGCATAGCAGCGCTCACAGGTATGACAAATCACAGAGCCCTGGAGGAGAGGCTTGCGCAGTTGGATGAGCTTGAATAAGAACGATTTTTGGCTGGATTTCACCAGCAAGTCCAAAAGCAATGTGAAAAAGCATGGCACGACCGACACATCAAGATGCGCACATTCAAGGTAAACGATCTGGTGTTGTTGTATGATAGTAAGTTTGATAAATTCCCAGGCAAGTTCTGCATGCACTAGTTAGGGCCATATATTATTAAGGAGATTACCGACGGAGGCACAGTACAATTGGTCAAGTTAAATGGAGAACCCTTCTTAAGAAAGGTGAATGGCAGTCACCTAAAGCCATAGACCGGCGATCTGGCAATGTGACTATATGAAAGTGGCACAGTCTTAGCGCTCCAGACCGCTGAAAGGAGGTGCGGGACTATAAACTACCCTACCTGGGAACTGCGCAATGTTAGGACTGCGTGCAATAGCGAAGTGTCACAGAGTCCGCGACAATGCGAAGATAGCTGCGCTGGTGCGCACATCTGCCGGAAAGTGACCGTTAAAGTCACTATTCACAATTTGATGGTTGGTTTGAGGCCAAATGGAGCGGGCAGCAGGCATTTAAGGCGAACTTTATGGGTTAGATTCTTGGAAATCTGCCGCCAATCTAGCATTAATGGACCGAATGTGGGGGGAACGATCGAATTCAAATTCAAAAAGTGTTATAAATTACAAGTGGTTGTCCAGCAAACAACAATTGGCAATTTGAGAACTGAGTTGTTTCGTGCTCGAGTATTCACAAACCGAAACTTATTCGAGACTCTGAAAACGAATTCGTTGTTTGAGCAACTACCTAAGACACTAAAGGAACTGTGGAGTAGCGTTATGTCAACGCTTGGAAAAGCCATGGACACAGGAGTAGTGACAGCCGAGGCAGCCGCATAGGAAATTGTAGAAGTGGAAGCCCCAGAGAGCACCGGAATAATCGTTGAGATCCCTAAATCACCGCGAACACCGAGACCTAAGAAGGATAAGCAGGCCATGATCGTGGTGCGTGTCTCGCCCCGAAATCCACTAAGGACCAAGCTCACATTGCAGGAAAAGGGGAAGGCCATTAATTTGGAGGCCAAAGAGGAGGAATTTGAAGAAATTCTGGTGAAGGAGGACGAAGAGATGGAAGTTGAAACCCAAGGTGCGGACCCTATTACCCGGTGACCTGAATATGTTCCTCCACGAAAGGGTAAAGCCAAGGTGTCGAAGGATATAGATGAGAGCAAGAGTTCTCTGCAAACTCCATTGCTCCCAGACGACATT
This sequence comes from Pinus taeda, assembly GCA_000404065.3. Classification (NCBI taxonomy): domain Eukaryota; kingdom Viridiplantae; phylum Streptophyta; class Pinopsida; order Pinales; family Pinaceae; genus Pinus; species Pinus taeda. The sequence goes on along the minus strand of APFE030968312.1, from coordinate 247,224 downwards.
ATCTTTGAGGAACCGCACTTGGGGCGGGTTCCTGTGTTGAAATTTGAAGATTGGGACCTCGCAGACCACGAGAAGTTCCTACATTTAGCGACTGAGAAGCTAATGTGCCAAAAGATCGACGCGACAGCTGAAATGATTGAATTGGAGCCGCGCAAATGGCTCAGAGGTGTAGAGAAGGTCGGGTCGTTGAACTTGCTCTGGGTGCCGCATTACCACCGCGTTCCAGTGACCGTCTTCATCATCAGGCAGTTGCTATGCTTGGTGCATGATGGGTGCTTGTGGCTGGAGGAGCCTATCCCCATCACAAACCATTTGATTCACTGGATTACATGGCTACCTTGCTCAGGAGAGGACCCAACAAACATTTTAGAGGGAAAAGGTGGCGAGTTGGCCCTTGCAGAGGCAATGAAAAAGAAGTTTAAGTTGGAGAAGAAGAAGCGAGGTTATGTCATCTCTAGCATCAACAACCCTGCAGTCAAGGTTGCAACACAAACACTGGCAGGGAAGGTAATGCGGAAGTGTCGCACGGATGAGGTTCCCGCGCCAATGGTTGCACTAGCGGCGCAATGCGCAGAAGGAATCCAGTTCAATTCGGCGAACTACCTATGCAGCGAGTTCCTTGCGAACTGTCGCAAGGCACAGGAGCAGGGAAAAACATTTCATTACGCATGGCTCCTGTTGTTGATCATACTCGTGGCATGGGAGCTACCCGAAAACAACCAGTTCCCTTCGGTCGCGTCGAACCTTCCAAAGGCAGCGAAGTATGCTTCGCTGTGGGCAACCAAGGACGTGCAGCGGATAAAGGAGAGCAAGATATTTTGGATATTCATGGAGATGAATATCCAAATGGGGATCAATCACAAGCCGCAGTTATTGCCCACAGTCTACAACATTTTGCAGAGCTTTGCAGAGTTCAAAGCAGACTTCGCCCATGTCTTCATCAGGGCAAGGAAGGACCCAGCAAAGACGTGGCATGATTTTCTGTATTTGGCGACTAATGATATGATATTCGCAGTCCTGGAGTCTTGGCCACCGGAGTGGCACGCTCCAGCTGGCTCCGCAGTGGAATCGGAGAACTCCACTGCGCAACGCAAGAAAGAAGAAACAAAACTTCAAATGGCGCAACTAGCAGAAAAGCACAGGAAAGAAAAAGCAGCGGCTAAGGCCCAGGTAGCGCGCAACGCTGCAAAGTTAGCGGAACAATAGCAGAAAACAACAAAAGACTAGCGTGAAGGACCGAAGTCACCTACGCTCGAACTAGAGACTGACATAGAACAAGGTGGTGCGAACCCGCAAACGACATCCACTTAGCTCAAGTGTCTGCGACCATGAGAGCAGACCATGCCGCAAAAGAAGACAAAAGCCTCAAAGACTTCTTTCAACCCAATCACCCTCACTCAAGGGGATTTACATGATATTGACGAAACGGTGAGGGATGTCACCACGGAGGCCCTCCAGCAGTTTGAGGAACAACAACAGTTGGTATTGGGGGCTTTCCAAACAAAAATACAGGAGTTGTAGGTGCGCACTCCACAGGCTGGCACAGTGTCCACCAGCATTGCGCTCGACACTTCAGCTGTCGAGGAAATGTTGCGCACCACGGTGACCAACATGATAGTGCTACCAGATGGGGCACTCACTACAAAGGAGGAGGCCGACAGGGCCACGATCAGTAGTTTGAGAAGCGTCGAATTAAATATGGCCGCATTCCCTCGGGAGGCGCTCTATCTCTTGCATGATGGAGTCACCGCGGAACTTCGAGCCAGGGAGAGTCGCGCTATACAGGTGATGAGTAAGCAATGAATCAACATTGAGCAATTGAGCCTGCAGTGCAACGAAGCAGTAGAGCAAAACAAACAGATAATGCAGGCCATCGAGGAAGCCTGCCAAATGGTCCCGGAGTTGGCCATTCAAGCAGAGGAACCGGTGGGGGCGCACATCTGTAAATTGGCCACAGGGGTGCGTGACGCTAAAGAAGAGATGGCCCGGGTTTAGCTGGAGCTAGAGCTGAACCTACAGATCACAGAACTGCAGTTGAAGGCAGCCTTCAACTCCGCCGGAAATCAAGCAACATCAAACCACTGCAGTTACAGCAGCAACAGTGGCGGTTGACAGCATAGTGGTAGACTGCATGCAGCTGTTCGAGCAATCATTCGAGGTCCTCACTACCCTACAAGAGGACCCGAATGTAGAGCACCTCGAGACAGAGGCACGCGAGCTACAACAGAAGTATGACAAAGTAAAAGGGACTGCGCAAACGATTGCCCTTACACAGAGGCTTGCAAGGATGCAGCAGGCAAAGGTGCTCAAGGAAAACGTAGATGTCGCTCGGCATAAGGAAGCAGTCATAAAATCACGCCTACAGCAATGGATCAATGAGGCGTATACAATTACAACATCCATTGAAGCAAAGCTCGCACAACTGCAAGTAACTCAGCAAAGGATTCAGGGCAGCAGTTTAGCGGCAACTGTCACCGAATAGCGCGTGGAGGAAGTTCAGCAGGCAGCCGCTCAGCGCACTGTCGAAGTTGCAGTGATCCAAGCAAATATGGGGGGTCTTCATGCTAAGATCTCTGCACCTACAAAGTGACTCGAGGGAGAGTCATGACGTTTGTGTTAGGGGCCTATTGGGCGCGAGATCCCCCAAGGGCAGTTTTGGGGCTTAGAGCCCAGATTTTGGTCCAATTTTGTAATTCCAATGTAAAGACTCTGCATTTTGTGGCCGCGGAGCGCGTAGTTGTTAAAGAGTCATAGGGTTGTCCGCCCTTATTTTGATAATGTAATGTCGGCTGTAGAAAATCTACCCATGGTCCGTGGACCATGGGATTGTATAAATAGAGCGAAGCTCTAAGTAGTAAAAAGCGAATCTAATCTAATCTAATACAATATGGAAAATCAATTAAGATGTATGCGAGATAGCTCTGAAGTGTAAGTCTAAGTTTTGGGTCGTAGCATAGGTAGAGACTCTGCAGCTGAGTGCGCGGAGGCCTAGTAGTCCACAGCTGAGTGCGTGGACCCCTGCAGCTGAGTGCGTAGGGCAAATCGAGTCTGTAATCATCTGGAAGTATTAATAAAGAGAAGTTTCCTATAAATTCTGTCTTATTTCCTGTTTATGCATCTGTTATATTAGGTATGAATTTCACTTCCAAGGCTTATATGATCTGCGAATGTGTATAATTGTATTGGTTAAGTGAATGCAAGTAATGACCTCTGTTTACACGAAGCTAACTAAGATATGATAATAAGATAGGTAAGATACTTAGCCTAGTTTGGGAGACAGTGCAGATCGTTGCTCTAGCAGCGCGAAAGGTCTTTAGCCCCTGGTTAGGACTACACGAAAGCCAATTGTAACACTTTGCGAAGGTACTGAAGGGTAGAACAGAGCGCGAAACAACCTACGCGAAAGGCAGGAATAGTTGGAAATAACCGACATCATACAATCTCAAGGGTGCGGAAACTTGGTTCCAAAATCCCCCCATACTACTTTGGGTGAGACTTCAGTCTGCGCTCCACGGGCTGATGCCGAAAGGGCCATTAGTGTAGGGATTTGTTTGGTTAACTAAAGCTGAACCTAGGTCAGGCCCCCTCAAGCCAACACTCTCTAAGGCACTCTGCAACTCCTGGCTGCCTCTGCATGAGCCCTGGCTGGCTCTGTGTGAACCTCTGGCTGGCTCAATGTTGCACGAAGCGCCCCCCCCCCAACGGTTCCAAGCCCCGAAGCGTGTCCCGTACGGAAGCGCCTAGGAAGCTTGGCTGGAAGCGCACTTCCGAAATTTGAAAGCGCCGCTTCCGAAATTTGGAAGCGCCGCTTCCGAATTTTTTGCCGCTTCCTGGAAATTCAGAAGCGTGGTACGGAAGCACAGCTTCCAAAGCGCCGAAGCGTGCTTCGTACGGCGCTTCAGGTGTCGGAAGCATGGCGCTTCGAAGGAGGAAGCGTACACTTCCCATACGCTTCCGTACACTTCAAGAAAAGCTTCCGAAAAAGCGTTTAGAAAATTGTTTTTTTTTTCAATTTTTTTTTTTTAATTTTAGGTGAGTTTGCTTGTTGGGGGTGGGTCCACCTTGGGTTAGGG